>JABUQX010071018.1:25000-28029 GCA_015478945.1 Trachelipus rathkii
TATTGGGAGATTTGAAAGCGAGATAACTTGGTGCAGCTCTGATGTACTGCCCTTGAAGTGAGAGTGGCATCACATTGAATTCAACTTCAAGGCTCACCCGGGGAGACGATCGGAAGGCTCCAGTGGAGGTGAAATAGAGTTGGGGAGATCTGACCAAATACTACGCAGATATGGTCCAGCTTCGATCGGATTGGGCTAGGGCGGTGTGGAGACAAAAAAGGGACTTGCGATCAGCACCTCAAGATTTTGAGGCTAGATGACGTAATAAATCAAGCACTCGATGACAAGTCGTTTTCAGGAGTTTAACGTGCGGTGCTTATGTAAGTGGTGTGGTATCTAAATGAGTCCTTAGTAAATTTGACTTGTAAAGTTGCAGGATGGGTGAACCATATAAGGTTAGGTTCGAGAGAGGAAAGTGGTAGGTTCTTCGACTCCCTTTTTTCCAAAATAGTATTGCTGAGGTTTTGGTGGGGGAAATGGAAGTCCATGGAATTACCCATGTAAATTAATTCTCAAATAGGTTTGGGTTGAAAGTGCCTTAAGAATGCAGCCTGGCACCGGCAATATTAGAGAGAAAAATGACCGTCGCTGGCATGGAAAGAAACAATGTTATTCCATTGAATACGAGAATATAATATATACCCTTCAGAACACTGCCCTGCGGAAAGCCCTCATCCAGAGTAAAGTGCCGTGATTAAAGAGGCACTGAGAACCTGGGATGGATTCTGACGCGAACGATTTATAAAGGAGAGGGAGCCTTGTCCACCCCCCCCCCCCCCCCCCCCCCCCCCCCCCCCCCCCCGGTAAACCGATCGAAGTGAGTTTAAGGTAAACTCCAAATCTCCAGCGTTGAGACATAAGGCCTTTTCTTGGTCAAAACAAACACAAAGAACCATCCACCAGCTGAGAAGGCTTCCCGGATATTATATTACAGTTTTTGTACAATAAGATTCCGCGGTCGAACGATTTTTGCGGAAACCAAACTAAGTTTGAAAAAGCCTGGCGACTCTCCATAACAGGGAGAAGGCTGCCTGAAACCATTTTCTCCATTAATTTACAAGTATGACAGGTCAGCGAAATTGGTCATTAGTTGTCCGCCAACTTCGGATCTTTCCCAGGTTTTGGGAATATGGATTACAAAAGCTGTAGTCCAAATAGATGGAAAAGAGGATTCGATTCAGATTCTGTTAAACAGATCCAGCAAAGAACGCTGATGTAGAGGGGTGAATATGAACTAGCATTATGTACGAAATTAAGTCTGGGCCAAGGGCACCTTTCTTAGATGTTCGTCGGTGCAGTTTCATACTCTGCAAGTGTAAAAAGACGGTTATAAATATGATATTCCCCTTTCCCTGTTGAAAAGTCTGACAGTGTAGTGTTAATTCTGAATTTTTGAAAGGCTTCAGGATAGAGGAAAGAGTTCGACTGGCTAGTGCATCTGCAACAGCTGCTGGAGCAGAGATCATATCATTTATATCAAGCCCATAACGGAGGAACTTGTGGGTGAGACTAAGGGAAATATTTTTATGTGCAATTCCACACTGAAGAAAGGGAAGTTGTGGAGTTGACAGTCGAAGTATAAGTTCGAAAGTATTGTTTGCGTGTTTGGCGATTAATTCGACGAGATATCGCTGCAGCTGCTTTAAAAATAATCATATTTGGGGGGGCGGTTCCTTTTGTACTGCCTGTAGAGTTTTTTATTCTCCCGGTTAGGTTGTGCATACTCTTGGGATCACCATGTGGTTGCCGAACGCCTACCTGCGAAAGATCGAGGAATGAAAGCTTCGCTGCTGTTATAACTTGTTGGAAGAAGTTAAAGGCATCATCAATAGTCGGAACCGCTTACTGAAGGGAGAAAGTGGGATAGCTGTGGCCTTATAAAAAGGAGCCCACTCCGCTCGGTCATAACGCCAGTTGGAATTGGGTTTTAACATCGGGCTCGGTGTAAGTTCAATTAAGGCTGCCGTTTAAATAATCAAAGTAGAACCAATAAAGCGATCCAAAGGAGAAGTGGAACAAAAGCAAATATCAATACAGGAAGAAGATTGTATATCTAAACGTTCACATGTAGGGAGTCCAATGTTAAGGCATCCCAGGGAAAAGGGTTGGAGAAGGTTGAAGTCTTCTAGTATAACAACCACAGTAGGGAGCTGCTGAAAAAGATCAGCTAAGTCGACCTGAGCAAACTCACTACTCGGAGCCAAGTAGATCGAATAGACAGTAAGATTGGTGGATAGATGAATCCCATTGAAGGAAGGTGGGAATGCTATATTGTTATAAATATTATGAGGATGGTCTCTTTGAGAGAATTGTCTCTGTGATGTTGGAAGTGGATTCAGATGGGGAGGAAGGGATGAGACGTGGGTCTCGAAGAGGAGGAGCAAAAAATCCTGGTGGTAAGGAAACGTCGTACAACAGAGATTTGGCTTGCACGACCTGTTATAGGGTGGGGGTGGGGGGAGTCTTCAGTGATATTTGGTGGAGAGGCTTCGCCATGAATGCGAAGTAAGTTGAGTTCAACCAACTCTATCTTATTGTGTGGACTTGGTTGGTCGTTGGAAGAGCAACCAAAATGCTCGTGCTTGAGAATGGAAGTGATATCAGCATCTGCCAAGCAAGCAGATTCAGAAATAGGTGGAGAATGTGGGAATGTTTCCATGGAGACAGTGAAAGTAGGTGACACTGGAAAAGTGTCACTTTTTTTAAAAGAAGTTCGAGATAAGATATTGGGATTCAACATGGGATCCATTTGGTTACGGAGGTCTGACGCCAGAGACTTTGCCAGTGAGCCATCAGGTGGGTGATTTTAGAAAATGGGACAGTTTGGGTTAAGATGGGGAACCTCTGGGTACCCTTTCGTGCCACCAGCAAATTTGAAACGTATGGAGAAGGGGCTTGCAAAGTTTTGCGTTGAGAAGAAGAGAGATGAGAAGAGAGAGGAGAGGAGAGAGAGGGAGAGAGAGAAAGAGAGAGAGGAGAAGAGAGAGAGAGAGAGAGAGAGAGAGAGAAGAGGAGAGAGAGGAGAGAGA
>JABUQX010071019.1:0-5000 GCA_015478945.1 Trachelipus rathkii
TTATATATATATTGTATATTAATATATTATTTAATTATTTCTCTAATCTTATTTAAAATTATATATAATATCTTTTTATCTTATATTATTATTTATATATCTTATTCTATATTTATATCTATATTATATATTATATTCATATTATTATTTAACTATTATCATATTTTTTTTCCTCTAGACTTATTTCTTATATATATTTATCTATGTTTATATATACTTATATTTAATATTCATACTCTATATATATTATATATTTAATATCTAATATTATCTATCTATCTTTTATATTAATTCATTATCGTTTCTCAATTATATTATCTTTTAATTTTATAATATTATATTTATATTACTCTTATCTTCTCATCTTTCGTTCTTTCTGTTTCTCTATATATATATCTATTTCTAATCGATATATATTTTTATATGTTTATCATTATACGCTTTTATTAGTTGTGATTTTGTTGGTGAGCCATAATGACGCGCCGTAGTGTAATGTGGCAGGGTTTTCGTGCTCTATGCTTGTACGCTTTGGTTCTTTTATGTTCGGCTCTATGATTTTGTAATTATGCAGATTAGTTCGATGTGGTTTCATGAGATCCTTTCTGATGGCTGGGGATCGGCATTGCAAATGCGCTGTTTATTGACTATTGGTTGTGACGACATTGGAGATGTAGGTGCGTATTGGCGAGGCCCTTGACTATCGTGATATTTCTTTTGCTTTTCGAGCATGTTATGATGGTTCTGTGTGGCGATATTCTGAAGAGTAGTTTGAGACGGTATTGGTTTAGATCTCTATGATCGATTTGGAGGTGCTGGTTGTGTAAAAGTGATTGGGGCTTGAAAGTAACTCGTGGATATAGGAGTAAGGTTATGTTGTCGAAAGTGAGGAACTCTTCCTCTAGTGTGAAGTATATGCTTAGATATGGCTGAGTCTAGCTAGAACAAGTTCTGAGTTTAAATATTTAGGGGTATACTGTTGGTACTTGGATCAAGGGAACGAGTACGATGCAGAGTTGTTATAGTATGGAAAGTTGTGAATGGCAGGTGTGGCTGGTGGCAATTATTAATCGTTCATTGGTTTTGTATAGGTTTTAAGGTGTGTACTCATCTGGATGTGCTGCTCATCGGGTCTTACATTGTGTTGTGTTAGGTCGTATGTCGGTACCTTGTGTGGATGTGTATGTGTTGTGAGACGGCATGGTGCTTGGAATAAGAAGTATAGATCTTAAAGTATCACTGTTGTCTCTCAGCATTGACAAATTCTTTCAGGCTGTGTCGTTTGCTATGTTGTGATGAACGAATTGTATATAAGAGAGTGAATGAACGTATTAGAGAGTGGTGTGGGTGTGATACGAAAGGGGTAAATTGAGTCAGAATATAATACTGAAGTGTGTTGAGATGGTTTGGTCATTTGTGAAAGGATTGAGTGTAGTTCTCGGTTGTTGTTAATCGGCGGTTAAAATGTAAATATCTCTGACTGTGTAGCTGTGTTGGGTAACTCGACCGGTTCTCTCTTGGAACCGAAAGAGAAAGTGTGATTGAGTCTAGTAAATCTCAGAATGAGTTTCTGTAAGGAGTAGAAATGTTGAGTTTTGGCCGAGGCGAGAGTAGGGTGCATGATAGGAGAGAATGGCTGGGGTGTTTGATATGAGGGGCATGGTTTGCTGGCCATCCTGGGCTCAGGGATCGAACCTTACATTGACGATTTACCATAGTGAGGGTCCGTCGCGGTCCCATGATGCTCTAGGTTGGATTTTCTGTCTGTGACGAGCTTCTTGTCGCTAGCTGTAATTTAATGGTACATGTTGTGCAGGTGTTGGGCGTGGGTGTATTAGGTGGCTGTGCTTTCTTTTCGACGTTTTGTTTCTTATGTTATTTTTCCTATAATGCTTTTCTTTTCTCGTATGCTTGTACAGCTACTATACCTATTCCTAATTTTCTGGGGCAAAGATGGAAGGTGAAGAAAGGAAGAAAGAAGAAAGAATATATATATTATATATATATATATATATATCTTTTACTATATATTTATTTATATATATATATTATATATATTATTATATAGTATATATATATATATAGGTATATATATATATATATATACAGTATATATATATATTATTCTTATATTTTATTCTATTATATATATCTATCTTCTTATTTATCTATATTATTAATAATCTCTTATTATATATTATTATATATCTTATTTAATTATATTATTATTCTATTATTATATTATATATATTTATCATTTCTATAATGAAAACGTTCTTCTTATCTCTATTATATATCTATATTATATAGTATATTTATTTTATACTTTATATTCTAATATTATAATAAGTGCTATGTTTATTTTATTTTCTGGGTTCTTTATTCTTTAGGGTTAGTTATCTATTATTCCACTTGATACTGCCTTTCTCACATGAACTCTTCGGTAGATAGACTTATTATTACTAGTACTCGTCGTGGGCGATTTAGCTCTGTCAGACTCTGGTGTGCTTATTTTTTCGTGGGCACTTTTCGCATAACTGGTGTTGTAAGTTGATTATTTTATTTAGACCCTGATTTATTTCTTGTTGGCTTCTTTTTTTACCTTATTGTTGGTAGTTTCTTTCACTTGTTATGTGTATCATTATGGTGATGTATATGTATGCCTAGACTTTTTGGGGCGTTCTCTATTGCTAGAGTTGGGGTTTGCGTTGACTGCTTAGTTTGGATTAGGTTAGGTACTGTTCTGATAGTACTTATTTTGTGTCTATGGATCATTCGGTTGTGAACATTTACTTATATTTATAAGCTGATTTTTGTTTTTTTGTACCGAGGCGGTGAGCCCTGTACTTGTTCTGTTTCTCTGTATCATAGAACGTTGGTTTTGTTTCCGTACGTAGAGCTGCTAGTGTTCATACTTCGGATGCTAGGCCGGCTAATTGAGTTCGGTTTTTCTATTCATTTATCTTTAGCTTACTGTGGATACGCCTAGCTGTTACGATGATTTATCGTGCGAGCTGCTATGTTATTAGTTATTATTTTTATGTCGTATCTATGGCTTAGTAGCCATTTTCGTCTGTCTTTCATGTATATCTTGTAATTGGTGGAGTGATTGGGCAGCTTATGTGGTTTTTCTTCTCGCGGGCGTGATTGTGGGTCCGTGACTGCCGTCAGCTGAGTTATCTAATTCTCTATATCTTTGTGCGGTGCGGGTCGTTGCCTCTGTCTATTATGTTTATTGCTACCTGGTTGAGTCCTACTTATTTTGTTTCACTTTTTATTCGCGTTGGCCTGTACTGCTTAGTTTTTGAGTGGTGTTAGCCTGTTATTACTTTCTAGCTGCGTTTATATTGTGAGTCCTATGCGGGTTCTATCCATTTTTTCCGGTAACGGGGTGATGGCCGCGTCCGAGCCCGCACTATTCTTTTTTGGAATATAAACGTTAGTAATCTTTTGCAATGGCGAGGTGATGTTTGTTAGCTGGGTCTTTCGTGTATTCGTTCAATAAGGAATAGGCTCAATCTCGTCTTTGCTGTGTAGAGCTTACTCTTTCTTTCGGTTGTTACAGTGCGTGACGCTCGCAAGTATATTGTTTTCGTACCTAGCGTTGTGCCTAGCAACAATCCAGTTATTTCACTCTGTACTTTACAACGTCTGTTCCATTTATGATTTTACAGCTTCAGTTATCTCTATACGCTTACAAATTCAGTTATCTCTACATGTTTACAACTTGAGTAATCTCTACACGTTTACAACTTCAGTTATCTCTACACGTTTACAACTTCAGTTATCTCTTTATGGGTTACAGTTTACACTCAGTATCTGCAACAGTTCAAATCATTGGTTTCTCGGTAGACATAGATATTGTGTCTATAGCCTCTTAAAATCGTCGAGTCCGGTTTAGTATACTTACTTCTCCATTTGCGTGGGTGTATTATCTAAAAGAAGGAAATAATTTAACGATATAGGGGGTTTCGTTCGGACAATTGGCTGTCTTGTGTGATGATGACTTGTACTAACATCGTAGCGGTTTAACTTTAATATTGATAATTTTTGGTAATGTTTGGGTATAATTTTTTTTGTGTAAAGTATATTTTACATTGGGGGTGTTTCTCTAAAGATCAAGCTTCTTGCGGACAAATTTCGGTAATACGGGTGTGGGATTAAGATCTTTCTTGTATTGGGCGCTACGGCTTGCTCAAACATACTCTGTAATTTTCGACGAGGTGATCTGCCATTATACTACTAGTGTTTGGCGTCGATACGACTGTTTCCGCCATCCTTTGCGTTCCTACCTGCAAGTTTGACTTGTGTTATGGCCTAGCTTTCGGTTAGTCGTAATACAGGGCCTTTGGGGTCTCATTGCAAGAAATGCCAATTTATATATAGATATATAACTATAATGTTGTAGCTTTCTGTGTTACTTGTATACTCAGTTACAGTGATCTTATATTACTGATTACTGGAAATAGTTCAAGACAATACATAGACAAATGGAAATAGTGTGGCCTTGTCAATGTGTAGGAACGATATAAGGGACTACTGTATTATAACAATTTCATGATCTTTCTCATAGGGTGTTTTTTATTTATACCCTTGTGTATACAGTGTCGTTGTTTTACTGATTTTAAGTTGATTCTGTCTTATCTGTGAAGTAGTTTGCACTGATGAATATAGGGTGTGAAGCTGGTGTTCATAAGGCTTTGTAATAATAGGTTTGAGTGAATAGTTATATGTGGTGTCTGTGTGTTCTGATGTTGTTAGTTCTGTGTTCTTGTGTTATGTGTTTGGTTGTGGGTTGTGTGTTGCTGATGTTATTGTATATTGTGTGCTGGTGTCTGTGTTTGTATGTTTAGTGTTTCTGTATGTTTGTGTCTTTAGTGTTTGAGTGTATATTGTGTATTGTTATATTGTATATTGTATTGATTGTTGAGTGTTATGTTTGTCTGTTTGTGTTCTATAGAAGTATGATGTGTGTGTTCTGTGTGTTGGTGTTGGTGTTTGTG
>JABUQX010071019.1:10000-30000 GCA_015478945.1 Trachelipus rathkii
CCCTTGTATGGCTGCAGTAACTTTGGGAAGGAAAAAAAAATTTCGCTGCCTGAACAGATTTTTCGACTTTTCTTAAGCCTTCCTTGCAACCATAATAAAAGATTTACGAAGCAATTTTTATTTATATTATTAGGCCAAAGGTGCTTATAATGTACACAGTGGAAGCAAAAGATTGCTAAAAAAAAATAATTTTTTTTTGTTTTATTTGATGGTGAAACATGTAGATGTAGAATTTTTTAGAAGTTACGACAGTCCCATTGGGAAATTCTTTCCAGATCAGCAATAATAGAATTGAAAAATTAAAATCCAGAGGGAGCGCTTTAGATGCGAAAAAGGAGTAGATTTGAAATAAGTAGAAGAATGTGGTGTCAAGTCGTTGGTATAGGAGCCGGGATAGAGTTGGAAGACAGCTGAGAAGGTCGTTAAGGAATGTAGCTGTAGCAAATACGTAGGAAAATAAGACTAGAAAACTTTGAGAGTTTTTTATATTTTCGGTCATAAATTTGTAATGCAAATGAAAGTTTACTAAATTAAAGAAATTGTTAGTTAGGACTTTTAGGATATCTATTTTTCTTATTTTTTTCAGGTTCTGTCTCAAAAAAATAGTCGTAGTTTTTATATCCAAAATGCCCTTCTACAAATATTTCCAAGGTTGGCTGCCTTAGATAAAGAAAAATTTTATAAGAAGTAAGTGCATCAAAACTTTTTTTTACAATAATTGAATAAAAACGTATCCATACATAAGGTATACATTACATTTTTAAAAGCTTCTAATGTCTTCTTATATAAATATGTTTTCAAAGTTGGTTGTTTAAGGCATTTTATATATCGAAAAGGAAATTGATTTGAAAAAAATGCATCTTTTAACGTAAATGACTTTTGATTACATTGTTTTCTTTACAGCTGTTTTACTAATCTCTATAAATAAAATGTTATGATCTTTTTCCAGCTATTTAATTCCTTCAATGAACTACCTGTTAAATAGCATTAAGACGAGAGACAAAGACCGCCCGGCATGTTTCGTTTGCTTAGGTCTAGTGTGTGTGGCCATCGGGCCTGCAATTAATAACAACATTCCCATTATTTTAAATGTTTGTAGGTCATATCTTCCAAATAAGGTGAATTTATAAGAATTTTTTTTTATATTTTCTCTACTGTCATAAATTTCAATCTAAGAGTTAATTTCCACTACTCTCTCTATTCAGGACTTGCAAACTAAAAAGAAAACTACAGATCCCTCTGTTTGTATTTGCATAAGTTTGGTTGCTAAAGCGGTTGGACCGGTTTTATATAAAAAAGTGCAGGGACTGTTGGATCCTATGATGGCTTCAGGACTTTCAACTCCTTTAACTGTAGCTCTTCAGTCCTTAGCTCTTGATATACCGAAGTTAAAGAGAGATATCGCAGAAGGTCTATTAAAAATATTATGGCAAATTCTTATACATAGAGGAGGAGGAGGACCACAACATTATAAATCGGGGATGACGCCTCCACCTCAAACTTCCCCTGTACATCAGGTTGATGGAAACATCGTGTTAGCATTAAGAACCTTGGGAGCTTTTGATTTTGAAGGCACAGGTATGAAATCTTAATATTTTATAATTAATTTATGAAGCAAGCTTTTTTGGGTATCACTAAATTTTTTATTTCTTTTTGATAGGCCAGTCCTTAATGCCTTTTATTAGACAAATATCCGATCACTACATAACGAGCAATCACAAGGAAATTCGATTGGAAGCCATTCCCACAATTCTTCATTTACTTCGTCCTATGCTTTTAGCTCAGAGTAATAGGAAACCATCATCAGAATTAGCTTATCAGCCTTATTCAGTTTTTAGTATTATTAACAAAACACTGTGGGTTTGTGTTAGTGATTCTGGTAAGTTTCCCTTTGTCTTTTTGAATTTTTTTTATTGAAATTTGTGAAACATGCCTTAAATTTTGTCCCCATTAATATTTTTAAATATACTTGATATAGATTCGGATGTACGTTTGTGCGTTTTAACGTCATTCGACGAAACATTTGATGGTCATTTATCCCAGCCTGATAATTTCTATGCTCTCGTCTATGCAATGAGTGATGAAACTTTTGAAATTAGAGAGCATGCTATCTGCATTCTTGGCAGATTAGCATCAATTAATCCTTCTTACGTTCATCCTATGTTACGGAAAGCTTTAATGAAAGTATGTGCGATTTTTTGTTAATATTGATTTTGTTGTCTGATGAAGAACTTTCTTGTATTCTTACCTATGTTTTTCCCAGATTTTAGACGAACTTGATTACAGTGGCATTGGAAGAAATCGTGAATTAAGTTCGAGGTTATTAGGACACTTGATTGGAAGTGCTCCAAAATTCATGAAACAGTTTGTTGAAGCCATCATGACAGTTCTTGTTCCGAAACTTAAAAAACGTGATAAGGATCCAAACCCAGCAGTGATAATGGGTATTTTGACGGCCATTGGTGACTTAGCTCAGGTAACTTTTTCTCACTCTTTATACTCTCTTGAGAGTAATTATTTTTGAATGATAGTCAGCTTGTAAGCATGCTGTTCCATTCTTTTTCATGATCTTTTTAATCCTTAAAAGATTGGTTAAACATTATCAAATGATGATTCTCATGCAGTATTACTTTTGGAAATTGTCATTATAATCCGAAAAATAATTTTTAACTCCAAATTTTACATTAACATTTATTCTATTATCGCAGATTTTAATACTCTATCTTTTAATGTCTGACTTTAAAATATAATTGCTGAATTATTATGTGGGCTTAATATTAAATTTTGTCTTTTTCTATATTCATATAAATGTAAATGAAACTAGTTTGATTATAATTTAATAAAAGGAGTGAGAATACTCAGATTTCTAAATGCCTTTTTCTATTCATCATTAAGAGCACTGTTCACTTTGAAAGCTTTGTCTAATCATGATCAGTAAGATATCTTAAGATTATGTACCCCTTGAAGAAATCGTTTTTGAGGACCCTTTGAATTAGGTATTGTAGATTTTTATTTCCTACTTAATCTCAAACATCAAATTTCTAGATGCATTGTATAGTCTAGGCGAGAAATAGGCGCTCTTGTACAATAGTTATGGGAATGTTTTTTGAAACTTTTGAATGTTTTTTATATTCTGGTCAACTGTTTTGGGAATTTGATTCTATGAGAAACAAGATTACTACTTAGAGCGAGTTAACAAGAAATCACGTACAGTAAGTATAAAAAATTGCGTACTTCTCTGAAGTCACGTTTTACATACAAAACAATAACACATGAGACACAAGAATATCGTAATTTTCATTAAATTTAAAAAACCTAAAAAAATGATGTGTTTGTGAGGTTTTGAAATTGACAACAATTTCAAAATATCAAAAAAACAGGTTTCGATGGCGAATTTTGTAGGTAAAAGTTAGGATACCCCTATATCGCTAATTTCAAGATGGTACATCCAGTTGGAAGAGACAAGTAGCGCTTATTACACTGGGACAGCTGATCGAAAATCGTTCCCGAAAAAATACAATAGGTGGTTGAACAAAAATGTAGAATAACCAAAACAAGAAATACAGGACAAGACGGAGAAAAACAATCGAAAACGACTGTCCTGTAAGCCAAACTAGCAATTGACCGGAAAATAGAAATTTAAGTCACCATATTTGTAGAGCACGGGAATGCTAATAAAGGAGGCTGAAGCCCAACACTCCCCTACAAAAATAAGAAAAAAAAAAAGAAAAGTCAAGTTGGTTAAAACTATTGCCGGCGCAAACATAGACAGGCTTAAGAATAAAGGGAAATAATATTTCAAAAAAATAGTACTAATATTGGAATTTGAAAGATATTGAAGGAGACGATAGACTATAATTTAAAAATATAAAATAAAATAATAATTGGCAATAATTTGAAAGAGCGAAAGTGGAATTACGATCATTATGATGAAAACATCTATCATTGATGAAAATTGGATTACTGATTCATATATTGTTGAAAGGAGATGTAGTATTGAACTGAACCCTATGAAGCACAATTATTAATAGAAATAGAAACGTTTCGAAATATAGACACAAACAGGATATACATTAAAGAGATTATGAGATATTTTTGAGATAGTTATAATATATATTATATGGGATATTTTGTACATCTTATAGTTGTACAAGTTTATATAATTTAAAATGATTAATTATAATAATTAGAATGTTAATAATTTTAACTACGTAATTAAAATATTAAATTTGTACTTATATAGATATATTCATTACTATATATGAGGTAATTAAATCATAGTTCCAATTATTTCTTTCCATATAATATATTATAATATATATATATATTATATATATAAATATATATTAATATAATGGAGGTATTAATATTATATATTAGTAGGGACCAAGGACGGCGGGTAAATTATGGCTGGGAGCCTGGAGCCTATGAGGGTTAGCTAAATGATAAGAAATGAATAATCAAAACACGGGAATCTTAAAACTAGGAAAAAAATTCATACCGTAATCAATTAATATATTAATTTAAAACGTTAATAAACGGAATAGATTCTTTAAATAATTCAATTATAAATATTTTCGAAAGAAAATTATTGGAGAAAATTTTGAAGATAGCACAAGCCTATCTAAATAAAGTGGTATTAGAATATAAATTAAATACGTAATATATATTAATAATTAATTAAATATAATAATAATATATATTAATATTAATAGGTAAATTAATATTATATTAGTTATTAATATAAATTAATAGTATATATTAATACTATTATATTATAATATATATATCATAATATATATATATTATATTAATATATATATATATATATTATATACTATATATTAAATAATTATAAATACATTAACTTAATTTATATCATATATTTTAATTTTAATAAATAAATAAATAATATTAATATATATAGCATAAGAATCATATAAATATTAATAGATAAAAATAATATATATATATATATTATATAAATATATAATATATAATATAATATATATATATATATATATAAATAATATAATAAATATATATATATATTAATATATAATAACTATAATTATATATATAAATAATATATATTATTATATATAATAATATTACATTGTGGATGAAGATTATTTCATTTGAAAGGCCTATGTGGTAAAAAATTTATTTTTTCTATATTTTAGGGCAAATAAATATATATATATGTAATATAATATATTAATATATAGTATATTTTTAATATATATTAATAATATATAGTATATAAAATATATAATATATATATAATTTATTTAATATAATATATATATATATTATATAATATAATATAAATATTAAATTAAATATTAATTAGATATAATAAATATATAATATATATAATATATTAATAATAATAAATCTATTAAAGAAGCACCATTCATCAGACACGCCCATTAGAAATCTCTAATGCAGAACAATCCTTTGATCGCAAACTTTTACAATATTTTCCGTCTCCGCACTGAATACCACTACAACCTCCTAGAATATAAGTACATAATAAATAAAGTACCCTCCCCAAACTGCCATCATTGAACATTTCCTACTAATGCAACGAGGCACCTCATACTGGCCTGGCCTGCCCGGCTTTATATCCTTGGAAGGCTTCTGGGCTGAACTTGTGAGATTGGCTGAATTCCTTAATGCATTCCGATAATCCAAAGAGTTATACGCATACCTTTAAGTGGTTACTCTCTCTTAATTTGAGCTAGAATCCGAAGCTGTATTTGTCATATTTGCTCTAATTAATTCACTACATAGTTCGATCTTTTGAGCATCCTCTTATTTGTTGCTTCGATCAACGAAACTTTCACAAACGTTATCGAAAACCACATTTCAGCTGCATGCAGCCTCCTTTCATCTGCCTTGGATATAAAGACCATGTCTAATATGTATGAAACAACGTTGAGCACGAAAAAACGCAGCGTCTATTGAATCTTTTCATTGGACCTTAGTACTGTCTGTCATCTTTAATGACTCCTTACTGTCTGGCATCAATTTCTTTATCGTTTTGAAAGTATTTTTTCACTTAATATATCTTTCCTTATCTTATTTCCATCTTTACCGCTTGCATTCCATTTAATTTTCACGTCCTCCAGTAATCTTCACATCTTGCACACTAATTAATTCGTCATCCTAGTTTCCAATTACCACATCTTACTATTCAACCACAGGAACAATCTTTCGTGCTTCACTATATTTTAGTCATTACGTGGCGTATTGGTCAATTTTATACACATAACGTCGTTAACATACTTAATTTACTCATTGCTAGGTCCAGGTTTTCACTAGTCCCAGTCAGTGTTGGTAGAAAAAAATAACTAAAGGTGGATTCTTCATTCAATTTAATCATAAATAACAAAGGAATGAGATTTTCAATCCAGTTAATCATCAAGTGATCTTCCAACTTTACAATCAATTTGTAAATATTTAGTATTTCTTGGCAGTTTGTTTATGATCTAATTGTTATTTATTTTACATCTACCTATTTTTTACATTAATATGTTTTATATTTTTTGGTAATAACAACCTATATTATATATATTATTTTTTTAATATATATATATTCTATATTTTAGTTATATATATTATTTATATATACTTAATTATGTATATATATATAATTATATTTATTTTATTTTATTTATTATTTAATTTTTATATATACAATTTCTATTTATTTTGTATATACAATTAATTAATTATACATCTTACCTTTAATATTATCTATAACTCATCTTCTATTTTAATTAATTTATTATTTAATATATTATTATATAGTATACTATATATTTTAATTTATGTAATATATCAATTATAATATCTGGTTACATTCATAATATTTATTGAAAGTAGTTTAAAATAGGTGAAAATTAGTCTTCCGAGGAGGTAAGCTACGCATATATATATTATATATATTATATAATATATATATATTTATATTAATAATAATTTTATATTTTATATAAATATTTTTATTATATATAATATTTATTTAATTTATATTATTAAATTAAATTATTATTTATTATATATATATAATTAATATATTTAATATATATTAATTATATTAATTTTAATTATTTATTATTATGTATAGTACCTTTCGATAATTTGATTTTTTTTTAACTATACAGTTACTTTATATATATATATATTATGTATAGTTACCGGAATAATCATATAAGATTTTAAAAAGATCATATGATATAAAGGATAAAAAGTGGGTTTTAGGTTCTGCATCAGTGATGATATACGACCCTTGTTAAATAGTAATATTTTATCTCCTCTTTCTTTCATAACACAGAATTCTGGCTGCGTCTTTTGTATTAAGTCTACACACTAGCAAGTTGTGGAAGAGTTATAAATGGGAAACCAGTAATTTGATATATTTTATTGCTTTTTGTTTGTGACGTCCAATTTCTTTATTATATTACATATATTAATATTACATATTAATATTTGTAATATATATAATATAACATAAATTATATATATATATAGTTACTTAATGAATATATTTATTATAATTATTAATGTAAGTTTTTATAATTTTTGGTGGCATAATATTTTTATAGTTATGGATAATGGGTCTATTAATTGGTATGTAGATAATTTGTAAATATATTTAATTAGTATATTATGGTATACAGGGAGCGGAAGAATAACCTTTATGAATATACCGGGACTGAATGTACAGTAAAAGAAAATTAATTGTGTATACTAAAATTTTTTTCTTTCCGTATAATATTATATATATTATAATATATATTATAATATATATATATATAATAGAACCCATATGATACGTTTAAAGTATATATATAGAGCTAGTGACGCTTGTAAATAACAAATTCTTGGGTCATAAAATGAGTCTGAAGCACAAGATATAAAAAAGTAATTATTTAAAGGTATAATATATAATTATTGCTCATAATATCTATCATATATATATATATAATGCAATATTAAGTATATTTTATCATGAGTAATAATAAACAAATATCGTGATTGGGCAGTTTTAATTCCTGATATTATATTATGTGATATATTTTATTATTATCATTAATTAATATTTATATTATAAGAAATATATATATATAGATTATACATACTTTTTGTTAAAATATAATTATTCTATTATTATATATACTATATATATACCATATACAACTCTTACTTTTTATAACTTACCAGCAATATATCGTTATAGTATATATATATATATATATATATATTATATATATACAGTTAAATATTATATTAATTAAATATCATTATTATATAGTTACAGGCTAACATAAATTAAAATAATGTCAATTTATAGTTGGATCAATTAGTGGATATCATTACTAACTCAAGACTATACTCATAACCCAGTGTGTTAATCGTACAAATACATTAAATGTTGTACACTATTATATATAATCCCTTAAAGTATTACTACTTTATTGTATTATAGGTACACTGATATATTAAGACCATGTAAAATTAATATTACTCATTATTTTTATATATGTTATATATACTTAGTCACTTCTCTATATCTCATATTATATACGTATTAGAATTACCATTTAATTATATATAGTGTTATATATTTTATTTAGACTCATATTAATATAATCTCATTATACTAGTGTTATGATATGTATTATAAGGTGTTATTTGGGCGGCGCGGTATACGATGCGGACAAAATGTAAGGAAGGGTAATTAAAAATGTTTTTAACTTATTAATTGACATTTGTAAATACTACTAAGAATAATTATTAAGCTATTCTATATAGTGTATAATTAATATAATGCTAAATACTCCATTAATACTATTTAATATATAATAAAACTATATTCCAATAAATAAGTTTTTATTTAATAACTTAAATGTTTTGCTCTAAAAAAATACAATAAGCAATAATAACGAGCTTTATTTGAGGCAATAACTACTGTTTTCCCTTTATCGTTAGTTTTCTAGTTAGCGAGAGTTGCAGTTCTCAGATAAGAGAATTAATAAATGAGAACAACTTTCCCAATAAAAAGTTTTAACGTGTAGTAATGTGAAGTGTGGTATATTTGTTACACTTACAGACTCTCGATTTATGAAGACCGTATAATCATTTTATATTAAAAGAATTTGGTAAAATAGCACTTCGAGCATTATTTTGAGAAGAATGAATGAATATCTATCATTATCTTTTCAATAGACAATAATATATAATAATATAAATAAAAAAATATTTGTTTATTTACTTATATTTATTTTTATATTAGTTCTTATCATTAATTAAGATAAAGTGGTCAGAGAGATAGTAAAATATATATCTATAATATAAATCTATATATTCTATATTATATATAAATATATTTTTAATTATATATATATTTAATATTTCTATATATATATAATTTATATCTATATATATTATATATGCACACTATATATATATCACTGGTGGTTAGTCGGCCGGCGGAGTGTCCCGTATACAAGGGGGTGCAGTGAGCCTACCTATATTTCCACTTTAATTATTGCTTATTTTGGTAGTATTCACGGTTCGTCCTAAAATTATTTTTTTTTTCATTATACTAATTATATATATAGTAGATAACTAACTACTATTATTATTCATGCCGTACTACTCATTACTACGCCTTATTAATTGTGAGGTCTTGTAACTTGATTAATCTAGTAGTTACGTTATTCTTCCGGCCTATAGTATAGATTATCATATTAATTATATATATAATATATACTCTATATTAGCATGGTATGCGTTTTGACTTGTTCATCGCTTGCATACTGCGGCTTTTACATACAATATCTATTTAGATTTATACGTTATTTCACATATTGCATACCTACACTGTACCAACATACCGTGAGGCCTTTTCACTATTTTATATATAGCCTGTAATTATATATGGCCCTTGGCTTGACGATTTGTTCTGTATTATGCTATTTTCATGAGTATTACTATGAACATTATGTGACTAAAAGTAAATAACATTGATAACCTATATATATAGTGCGGCTTCAAACACTATAGATATTAATCTGCTTTTATATAATAATCTGACCTTAGCGCTTTCCACGTTCAGAAGTAACAGTATATCAGTGATGCAATATGCCTCACTAAGATTTGATAATGTATCTTTTTTAGTATTTATATCTAGTGAACTGTTACCTGACGGGTAGCGTGAATTGTACAAGTTTCTTCGTTGTGTTTTGTGAAATAGGTACCATTATATAATAATACGTCAAAATGCCTAATATGAGATAGGGAAACTTGTTGATGAGGAGTGCTATAGGACTTTTACGTACTGGTAGTAACAAATAAATTATTCTCAATGGTCTGTCAGACAAATAATTATGTTACAGGTAGAATAATGGTTTTGGTAAAGATGAGCAAGTGTGTGTAGATATAATTTTGCAAGGTGATAGGTAAGCGTGCGCTATGGGTTGGAATATAATAAAGACGAAGGGAATGACTGGATTGTCTATGAGGATAATGTAATAATGCACATAGTAAGAAATATATGCACAACAGCAGCCACTTATATATAGTGATCATACTATCGGCATTTCATTAGTGTCAACTTAAAATGAAAGTTAATGTCCTACATAGATTTTTTAAATGAATTCGTAATGTGGATATGTGTTACTGAGTTTAGAGGATAAATTAATCATGTTTAAGAAGCCGCCCTTCAGAGCCTTTTAATTTACTTACCGGCCATTTGGTATATTAGGCTTCACTTTACCATTCTTGCTATGACTACTCAATACAGAAGTGACTAGTGATGGCTTTTCAACGCGACGAATAGAGGTTTTAGCTTACGATACTAGTTTGGATAGTATAAACGATGCATATATTTTAGTGAGTTGTATATCAATATAATAGTATCTCACGTATATATTTATATAATATATAGTATATTTATACAGAAGAGTTTTCTTTTTTATATTTCAAGTGAGTGAGAATATTAACTGACTCGTCTCTACGAATTGTGAGTTAATAACTTTGAGGTAATATTTACGATATATCACCTATTTGATAAAGATTAACCGTCTACATATCTTTCAACGCACAGTAGGAGATTGCGCATTATTTATCATATGTAAAGATGAGATGTGAGTGATGAAGGGCATTAAGATTTATATTATTATTTGATTTATTCTTAAAAAAATCATTATTTTGAATGTCAGTTTATTATTATTATTGATTATTATTTTGATTATTTATATATACATATTGCTAGATAATATATTAATTATTTCACCTTAATTTCTTCACTTCTGATTTTTATTTAGATATATTGATTATAAGAGAAGACGTATGCAATTCACTCACTTATATAGGACGATGAACTTTTGTTATTCGAGGCAAGATTAGTGAGGTGAGTCTCGACTCTGGATATCATGATGGTATTTCCTCTCTTTAATGAATTAATTTATGGAGTTCACAGAGGTAAATTGTGTGTGAGTCCTAAACAGGAGGATGTTGTGCGCATTTTTCTGATCATCCTTAATTTGAAGTTTGCTACTCGTGGTCTGGATTTACTGGTGAAGAGCGTTATGTCAACGAAAGGTTAGACTACACAGTTATTGAATCTCGGTTGGTAGGTGTGCTCTCCGGAACCGTCGTCATCTGCTTTTGGCGAATTGTTATCATCGATATTTTTTCGGCGAGTTACTCGGGTGTAGCCTGGATCTAGGTATCCGTGATCTAATAAGTTAAGGTGCTATGTGACTGCACCTTCATCTACCCCACTTAAGAGAGAGTTGAGACCCAGTTTTATCTGGAAATCTTGTTAATCTTAGTAGATCACAACATCTTTATAACATGACGGGGTGGCCCATCGAATATTATACACATTGTATGAGACACTTCGGAGTTTGGTTGTTTATTATTCGGATGGTTCTCGCCGCTGGGTCTGCCTTCTCACTAGTGGCTTCCATCACCAGCCGATTCCAGACGTAAACTTGTCAGGAATCATGTGATTTGGGAGGGTAAACATTGACACAAACTTCTCATATAACCTAAAGACTAATGAAAAGGTCATTCAAAACCGGGTTCATTCTTCTCCATTACCCTAGGCAAGAATAGTAAGGTACTGAGTCATTTCATCTTTGAAATTATTCGTTGTTTTCTGTGTGTTTCCCCTAAGACGTTAGGCAGAGCTAAGTATCTCAACAATTTAAGATAGGTGTGCTCGGTGAATTTTTGCACACAGGTACTGGCGGATGAAAAAGTTGGGGAACCTCATGCTGTGAGATAGTGAATGGGTTCATTGTCAGTCTTTCGATATATAGATATAGTATATTAATATATCTTTCAATATCAATGCCCTATAGTATGATATATTATAGGGTTTCGTATATATATGTAATAGTTATATTGAGATATATTATTGTCGTTTATTTATATATATATATAGTATATATATATAGGCATCATATTAAACATATGTTATTGTTTAATATATATAATACAGTATGTATATATAATATAATATTATAGTATATATTACTATATATAATTATTTAGGGTATATGTATTTTTATATATAGTGTATATATATAGTAGTATAGTATAAGATATATATGTATATATTTACTTGAATATTGAAATGTTATATTGATTTAGTGTAGTTTTCTAATATTATTATATATTATATAGTATGTAACATTAATATTTAGATATGGAAGTTTACGTATCGGTATCAGCAAAATTTCTGTTTGTGAATTTCGCAGGTGGATGGTATGGTTTCGGAACTTAAATTTGGTATATTGCTACACAATCTATATATATAATTAGTATATTAATATTATGTCTATATAATAGTATATATATATATATACTATATATATTAATAATGATATAGTTATCAAATGTCCAGATTATAGTAGGTATAGGTAGTATAATATATGTATATATATAATATTATAGTATATATTATATATATATAGTATATAGTGTAGCCTCTAGAGAGGACAATCCATATCTCAAAATACAGCAGCTTCAGGAAAGGACATTGCTGTAAAGGGGTGGAGATGATATTGCTGGTAATTTTAGAATTTAGTGCGGAAAATGCAAAAAAAAAAAACAAAAAAAAAAAAAAAAAAAAAAAAAAAAAAAAAAATAAAAATTAATGTCATCAACTACAATAGTACAGCAAGGAATACATTTTGGAATCCTCGTAAAATTTGGATAAGAATGGTAGAAATAAAAAATTAAAAATTATTTGTTATAATTATGTTTTCCAGTAATATTATTAGAGGCATTTAAAGACTTTATTGGTATCGTTAATAGAATAACTTTATAATTGGGCTTTTTTTTTTAACTAAAGAATACCCAAGGTATCGACTGATGGGCAGGAGTGGGGTCTTCGGCTCGGGAATAGGGGTAGGAACTAATTCCCCTCCGGGAGGGTTCTCCGGACCGCTCTTTGGTAGTTCTGGGTGTCGCGGGGGATTCCTGCCCTCCTAGGGGTATGGAGAAGGTGATTCCGCCTGTTTCCCCGTCGTGCTGGATGCCTCCTATTGCGTGTATACCTATCCAAATAATATATAATTTTATGCGTTCTATTCTAGCGACGGTCAGAAAAAAGTAATAGCAGTTTTATTTTAATTTTTTTTTAATTTTTTGTATTTTATCATTTTCCGAACTCAATTTACAAGATTGCCAAATTAATTTGCATGTTCACTGTTAGGCTTGTAAGTTTCGAGATACTGATTTTTTTTTTTTTTTTTTTTTTTTTTTTTTTACAGTTGTCTCGGTAAATTTTGTGCAGGATTTGCCAGCATGTATTGCTTTTCGTAGCGTTGTACGCTGTTTTTGATATGGTTGTGGCCTTGAGCTGGCATATATTCTATATATTAGGTAATATTATCATATATATATATGGTGATACTTTAGATATTATTATATATAGTTATATATATATATTATATATTTAATTCTATTATCCGTCACATTATACAGAATTTAAAGGCTTTGTATATTTGTCATATATGTGTGTGTGTGTGGTGGTTGCGTGGTTGTGTGGGTGAGGAGAGAAGAGTAGAGAGAGGAGAGAGAGGATGAGAGGAGAGAGAGAGGAGAGAGCAGAGAGAGAGGAGAGAGCCTCTTACTTCTTTGAATGCAGAAATTGAGAACATTGAGTGTTATGGCAATTTGAAAAAAATACTTTGAAAAAATGGCTGCGACTTACGCGGAAATTTCCTTAAATCGATTTATGTGTACCACTTCTGATTTGCAATTGGACAGGAGAAAGACAGACTGAGGTTGCTTTTATTCTTTCTATGAAGAGAATAGAACAAGTTTTTTTTTTTGCAGTAAATACTGTTTATGATTGAGTACATTCTGATCTTCAAAGTTTTCAGTGGATTGGTAGAATAAAATGCTTTGAAAAGAATTCGTATTCAAGTTTAATGCTACGTTGCGTAGGTGCTGTTACAAATTATTGTGTAATTATTTTACTGGTGGAATTCATAGTTTTTTTCCTCTTTTTTTACTCTTTATTTTTTTATTATAGATTAATTTTTAATTATTAATTTATTTATTTATATATTATATTCAGGTTAGTCATTTGGAAATTTTGTAATTATACAGTTATATATGATATTATGGCTATAAAATTCATAGCAAACCAGATAATTTCTGTGAATCAAGTTGATCATATTTTGTATTAAATCCAAAACTCTTGATATTTTTTGATCTACATAAAGAGACAAAACTAATGTGTTTAAGTGTGAAAGCTGTAGAAGAAAAGGAACTAGGTCTATGTTATGTCGTCAATGATGAAGAACAGTAAAAAAGTTATTACGGTTTATGCAAATAAATAATTATGGGGAGGCTTTGCTAAGGGTTTAACTTTTGAATGTAGTCATAGCGGTTGCGTGAATTCAATACCCAGCGTAATGGTATCGTAATATTGCTGTGCATATTTTTTATTTACAGTAACGACCTTTTTTATAATAATTAAATCGCATTGCATTGTGCAGCTGATTTCTTAAAATTTATAGCTCCAATAACTTACTCTTAATTATTTTCTTCAAGATTTATATTAACATACCAGCGAATACTCGTTTACCCAAGTATCATTATCATTTATTCATTTATCATTGCATCAAGGGCTAAACAATTACATCTAAGCAATTTAGGAAAAAATGGGAAACATTTCCTATCTTTATGGCACATAACAACAGGTACACGTATGTTTTGTTACATTTATATATACTTACATATAAGATGCATTACCCATAGTTTGGATATGCAATAGAAGTATAAATATTGACTATATCTTTTAAATCTAATCTTGCGTAGCTAAATATATCGATATTTCTATCTATTTTTCGTATATAGATATTTATCATATATATATTTATATTATTGCATATTAATAAATTATTATTAATTTAATAATTGTAATTTTTATATGTTTGGAATGTTAAATTAAGGTGTGGCGGTAGACCGATACACATATTAAGAGGGCGATCAATGAATAGGAAGGTTATAAATGAATTATGTTTTTTACCTAAATAATAATATAACTATAATTTTATAACTAAACGTGTAGAACAGTTTAGGCCTCTATATATTGATTCTTTGCTATATATAAATGCAAATAAAAGATTATACAGAATAATAGATATAAACATTTTTACTATCAAATAATAATATATTCAATGATTTTGACACAAACATTAAGTCTAACGAAGACTATCAAATTACTGAAATAAACTACAGTCTTATCAGTTTATTGGACTCTGTTGTGTTGGGTCCGTGCTCGTCGACTTGTTGATGTGTTATCTTTTCCAGAAGGATTTTTTTGAAATCTTATATATATATTTTATTATTTATTTTATTTATTATTATTCTATGTAATATATAATATAGTATATTTATATTATATATATTATTATTATTATTTTTATTATATTATATATTATTTTATATATTATATTATTATTATTATATTTTATATATTATTATATAGTTATATTATAATTATTATATTATATTATTATTGATTAATACACACCCTATTGGTGTGCAGTCCCAAGCGTGTACCTACAGGGTGCCGGTCTCAACAGTGTTTTTTCAATATTGTAATTATTTTTTTTAGGAGTTTAAGTTAGTACATTTTTTTTTGTTTTCTTTTTTATTTTTATTTTTTTTTATTTTTTTATTTTGTATTTTTTTTATATATAACTACTGGCTAAAATTTTATATAATATTATGCATCGTCTACTACTCGTCGGCCATTTTGTTTGTAGTTACGTTGCCTTCCTTATCTTCTTTTATTATTTTATCTCTTCGGCAGTGTTCTCTTACTTTATATTAAAATAAATACAAAATTGAAATGATAAATAAATTATATGGTTTCATTAGCTGAATAGCTTTCAATGAAATATTTAGTACAGTTTTCCATATTTGCATTAAATACTGGATAAATTTTCGCGTCATTACTCATTTTGTCCTTTATTTTTTCACTATTGTTGAGACATTAATTTGGATACCTTAGTTATGCCTTGATATGGTTTATTTTTGTTAGTTGCCAGATATGCTGATCAGATATCGGTGCAAAGGAAGCTATTTCGATAACTTTATTTTTTTTTGTATCTTTTTGTTCAGTCTATTATCAATTATTATCACTTTATTATTTCATAGCATTATGTGTGGCGAAAGTTTCAGGATTCAGATCCTAAGTCAGTGAAGAAACTACAAAAAGTATAAAAAACTTGAAAAATTACAAAATTTTGTTTTAGTTTACAGCTTGATGGAAGTACCGACGTAGCGGGATTTACAGTTCTTCTTGTGTTTGTTAGTTTATTATTGTTTAGTTTTTTTTTTGTTTTTCTCTTCTTTTTTGTCGTGTGTGTATGTCTCGCAATACTGACTAATACTATAACGCTATTAGAAACTTCTTGCATTTGAGTCAGAAGTGCTTTGAGACTTTTTTTCATATAACATCAACTGGCGTAACTAATAATTATATTCATCAATTTGCTGTCGAACTATAATTTGTTAACAGGAAAATATGGTTGGAAAAGTGTAGTCATAAGTTTGTGGTATTAATTTGCGCAGTGATATGGAGCTTGGTCCGCAAATGTGTTGTGTTAAAATTCTTGTAATTGGTTGTGAAAGCGGTTTCTATGGTAATGATAAGCATAGTTGGATCGTTGATAAATCTGTACATGCAGTTCCTAATTGTGTTCGATACATCGGCTATTTGTTACTGTCAATGATGATAAAAATTCAGTTTACATTTTTTTTTCATTAAGATTTGTAAAAAAGCTCGTACTTATGGATGATTTGCTAGTGAAGATAATTAATAATATGTTAAGAATTAGTACTGCTCGCTTTATCATAAAGATGCCCTTTTTAAAACTTACTTTATTATGTCTCTATAAGATTGGGTATAGTGCGTCTATTCTCCTATCTCTTTAGCTTGCACTACATTGAGTTTTTATGGCGGTGGCTTTCAAGGGGGAAAGATTTTAGCCAAGCGTAAACGAGGTAGTTTTTTTGGTATAATCTAAACGATGTACTAATTTTTTTTTTTGGTTGGTCACATTATATAGTAAGAGTTATTTATATCACTTTTATTCTCTAAATTCATATCCCCCTGTGGGGATATTTGGGTCAGCTTAAAGTTGTAGGTTAATTATATTTCGATATTTTATTAAATTCTAAATGAAACCATTTAACGCTACTATATCTTAGCTTTCTGATAAAGAAAATGAACGAATTTAGACAAATAATTATTAATTTGTTGATGGCTCAATTATTCTTTTATTTTTTTATTTATTATTTATTAAAAGCGTTTGTATCTTTAATATAGCAGAGATCATTTACGTTACATTAAATTTTTATCCCTTTTTTCGGTGATTTTTGCATATTGAATTCTTTGTTCATAACAAACATGAGTATTTTTTATCATTACTAGATAACAAGCTAGAGAAAAATGATAATTTATTTGACTTTTATTATTTTTTTCCTACTTATTGTGAAGGTTTGGGAAAAAAACATTATGTATTTGAATGATTTTTCCCGTATAGTGTAATTTCTTGTTATATCTATGTAGGTAGTCTCTATCAGCGGTGTGATCTTGATCAATACCATTTTTGCGTATGTGAACTACGTAATATTCGTAACCTTATTTGTGGATGACAAAGTGAATGCTTTTTTTCCAAAATCTGCTTGTAGACATAATGTGATACAGATCCTTTTTTTCTGCTACATTTTTTGAAACTTAATATATTCCTTTTCTCTACATTTTAAGCGGGGCCTAAAGTAGAGTTTCTGGATGTTAATTTATGTTATCATTAATGCAGAAAATTACATGTACTGTTTTGAGTCAAGTAATTTTTTTTGCATTTAAAAGTTTTTGATTATGTATTTTTATTTATTCTCTTACATTTTTAATTTATCTTTAAGCGAGTCTTAGTCTAATTCTCATAATCTAATCAGCCTTTTATTTCAGTTATAAAAATAAGAGTAATTTATACAGTATACCGGGGTATATATTCTTTCAGAAGTCAATGTTGTATTTATGTTAAGGTTATATATTTTGACTAAATACTTTTTCACCATAAAATAAAGAAGAATAATTGAATAAAGTAATCATTTACATCTAATTACTCTGTTCTTCATTCTTCACATTAACCCTTATAGAATCATGAATATACTAAGGTAATGAGCGCTCTGAATAATTTACATTGTGATTTTCTGGTATTTTCCTAAGATCCTAAAGACTTAATAAGTACTTTATTAACAAACCAATTTAATTGAAGTAGGTGTGCCTGCGAATTTATTAATTTTTTATGACTAAGCAACATAAGGGTACCATTTGACGTATGAAAAAAGTATTAGTGAAACCCTCTTGCTTTTGTAGAGAATAGTATGGTTTGCTTCATGTCTCCGATGTATATAATGCTATTAATCTATATATAATAATACTCTATATATATTCTATAATTATTATAAAAATATCTATTATTATTATATTTTATATATTATTATATATAATATATAAATATAATTAATATATAATATAATATAATACTTATATATTTTATATATTCTTTGTAAATGATATATATGATATATATATATTATTTATTATAATAATATATATATAGTTGATTAATATTATTTTATATTATATAATATTAATAATATATATTATATACCTTAATATATTAAATATATCAAATATAAAAATATAAATAATATAATGATATTTATCAAACATAATATGTAAACATATATATATATATTAAACAGTATATATATATTATATATAAAATTAAATTATTATTTAATATATTAAATTAATAAAATCTGATTATTTTCCAGATAATTTGTTAAAAAGATAATGTTAGTAGAAATAAATATATTGTATATATATATATTATATTTAATATATTTATATATATTATATAATATTATTATATTTAGTATTATTAATTTATTATATATTATATATTATATATTCCCAAATGATTACAAGGAAAATATTTTATTCAAATTATTTAGTCCGTTATGGTAAGATGAGGAACATCATATTCATTGGATTGCTAATTACAATTAAGATATTTATAATTAATAATTAATATTCTAATATCCCTAAGTCAGGTACCTGAAATTATAGTATTATAGGCGATAAATTTTTATTTGATGTATATTAGTAAGGAAGATCGGATCGGTAACATCCTATTGTGACTCATTAGCCAAGATTTAGCGTATCTAAGTGTTATTTAACAATTTTGAATAATAGGGTAAATTGGTGGGTCACGCTCTGTATTACGGATATGGCCAGGGTAGTACTTATCAATCGGACTGATGATATAAATTGTATTTTGGTTCTTTTTACAAAGCATTGTTGACTACTATCACCACACTGAGGGATATACTATATATTTGCGAATATAGGTAAGTACACGTCAAGGGTACATTTTTTT
>JABUQX010071019.1:35000-36297 GCA_015478945.1 Trachelipus rathkii
CCGATCAGATTGCTATTGACGCTGCACCAATTGTACTGCTTTGGTATTAGTAGTAAAAAAGAGCGAAAATACATTATGATTTCAGATTATAATGTAAAAGGAATTTACACCAAATATAATTGGTTAGTGAATAGTCAGCAGCTACCAGCACACTAGAACTCTAAACCTTGATATAACGAATTTCTTTTCAAAAGCTTTTAATGTTCACCCAACTGGAATAATTTGGGTGGTCGAATGGCAGAAACGTCAAAGTACTATTATTTTTAACTTTTTTGCAGAAAAAAAAAAACTAGGCTGCTAATTTATTCTATAGAAAGAAAATAGAAAGGCTTAATTGAACTACTTGCTACTCCCTATTTCCTATAGCGGCATTATACACTCAATTCGAATTTTGAAAGATATTATAGCGGATTTAGAGCGGTTTTCATTTTGTCAACGTCTAATGCGGCTCGACAAAGTATTTTTTCAAATTGAACATGTCATCTTAATGATTCCTTTATGCATAATTTCTGCATTCATGCAGGAAGTATAGACGGGCTCTCTCTCTCGTCTTCTCTCTCTCTCCTCTCTCTTCTCTCTCTCTCTTCTCTCTCTCTCTCTCTCTCTTCTCCTCTCTCTTACACACACCAGTTGTTGGTGCTTGTCACACACATATAGTATACATACATAGTATACATAGTATATATACTATGTATATATTAATATATATATATTATATATATATATATTATATTATATATATATATAATATTAAATTTTTAAATTTAATAATATTTAAAATTTTAAATATAATAATTTATATATATATATATTATATACTATAATATAAATATATCATATTATATATATTAAAGGCCAGCGCCTCTAGAAGAGCCACATCCATATCTCAAAAATCTTAAAACAGCTACGGGAAAGGAATAACATTGCTGACATCCCTGGCGCAAAATTTTACCTCGAGGAAACTGTAAAAAAAAAAAAAAAAAATAAGAAATAATAAATGAAATAAAAGAAATAATCATTTTGTTAGCTATCTAAAGCTGACAAGTGAAATGACATACATTTTTTGGAATCCTTGTTTGGTAAATGATTTTGGTTCGATTTAATGGGTTAAATAAAAAAAAAATTAGGGAAGAAAATAAACTTAACATTAAAGATTGGCTATTTTTTTTTTTGGGCGGGTGCTGGGACATAGTATAATTTTAATATATACATTATTTTGTGAATCTAATTTTGGCAATTTATGGCTGCTTCGAGCCGACGGGGAATACACAGGGGAGGGGTTTTCCAAATATCCCCG
>JABUQX010071020.1:0-7500 GCA_015478945.1 Trachelipus rathkii
AGTGGAACTTGGGGACAGAACCAAGCAAGTGATACTTTATACGGAGGACAACCTCAGAATCCATGGGGGCCATCCCAAAATATTTTAAATAATCCCTTAAGTATGCAGCCACCTCCCACAGGCTGGCAACAACCCCTTCCTACAATGCCAACCTGGTTACAATCCATATCCATATGGACCCCCTTATGGAGGATATTATCCAAACGCTGCGTTTACCCCTCCATTTCCAGAATTACCCAAAGAATTAAAATTGTATGGAAGAAATACCAAGACACAAGCTTGGGTAGGAATTAAATTTGAAGATTATCTTTCTACGTTACAAGAGAAGATACGCACGTTAGGCCTAATAACTGACAGAAAATAGACTATGCTAAGACTACAATCTCTTCTGATTTCACAATCAAAGCCCCGTCATATATTCTGGATTCAGTCACGGATGTATCCGATGACGAGAATCAGAAGAACTTTTTGATTCATCGCTACAAATACTATTATTGTCCCTCCTTCCTTCTGCTGCTGCTATCCTTCTCGCATTTCAAATTCATTTCCATGAATTTCACAGGAGACCACATGTAACTCTTACTGAATTCATGGGACTTGAAGAATCTCCTTTGGGAATATCAGAGAAAACTCATCGATATCGAGACTTCCTTTGGATTTACTTCTCAACAAATAAATATCTTAATTATGACTAAGATTTTAGAGAGTATGGAAGAACTCAGAGATCATAGAAGACTTAGAGAAAAGGTTTTAAAAGTCTTTAATCCAGACTTGAGTTTCGTAGAAATTTTGGAGAAACTCAGCCAGATAGAAGAAGGAGTCTTGTTCCAAACTAACCATAGAGCAGAACAAGATAGAAGAAATACAGCTAGAGTATTCTATACAGAGAAAATAGCAATAAAACAGTGAAGTTAGAAAAAAAGAACTACAATATAAACCCTTCATGAGGAAACAGAACCACCTGGAATGGGGAAATAAAAAGAATACTTCTAAATTTTTTCAGGAAAAAAGACAAGCCCTTCTCCAAATATAAGACTTAATAAGGAAATAGTAATGAAGAAACTCTCCAGTAAAGAGATAAAGTCAATGGACTATTGCCTAAAATGTGAATCTTTAGGTCATCATTCCCAAAACTGTGGTTGGAATACCACATATTGCAGAGTATGTAGGAAATTCCATGCCAGGGGTTCGACGTCTAATTGTAAGAATGCCCCTGTGATGATTCCTAATGAAAATGAAAATAACATGGTAATACCATACAATAACCCTAATGACTTTGATAACGGGGTTAAAGCTCGAAAAGTCGAGATAAAAAATGATTCAAATACAAGAAAGTCAAACTCTTACTCAAAGAATGAGCGTAGCTATCAAGGTAAGAGTCCTAAGAAAACAACCAGAGTTCATTTGATTACAAATCATCAAGCTGATCCAGAACAAGAAGAAATATCTGGAACTGAAGAAGATGAAGAAGAGAATGAACAGTTTTTTGCACCAGATCTCTCTACAAGAGAGGAAAATTTTTAGTTACAGGCAAAGATTTAAATGAAGAAAAGGTAAATAGAACAGTAATTAAAGAAAATACTTCAAGCTTAAAGAAGAGAGGTGTTATAGTAACCTCCACTTTCTTTGGTGTAGGAATTAGACCCCCAAAATTGGGATGTCATTATTTTGTCAATTATTTTGACTCCAAACAAAAAGGTCAGAACGAGTTAGTTCATAGCCTATCTAGATTTTAGGGAGCACTACCTGTTTGATTTCGTTGGATAGATTAAAGGAAATGAGAGAAAGAAGGTAGATTAAACTGTCTGCTTTAAAGAGGCCTAGTATTATAGTCAAGGATTGGATACTCAGATTGATTCATCCTGTAGAGACAGTTGATCTACGTTTTGAGGCTACACCACAGTAATTACTCCAGTCCACCCTTTTAAGTGTGTAAACGGGACAGTACTGGAGCTTGGAAGGAATTTTATTAGGTACAAGTCTTTTAGCTAACCTACCTATAACCATAGACCTTTCTTCATCAAAATTAAATCTTAGAAGAGAATAACGAAATAAAAGTTAAAATCTTTGCCAAATTAGGAAGTTACTTTCTCATGAATCAATATGAAAAGATAATTACGAAAGATAGAATGATTAATAATCATAGAAAAGACTTTATAGATAATTCCAATAGGAATGATAAGTTTAAATTAAACAATTACAGTGATAACTGTAACCGGTAATTAATAAAGGCTCTATTGAAAAGCCTACACAGAGATTATTTAATAGCTCATTGGAAAGCCTACAAAGAGAATTATTACTAAAGGCTCATTGAAAAAGCCTACAAAGAGATGAATTTAATAAAAAGCTCACTGAAGAGCCTACAAAATATAAATACAATAAAATAAGTTTGTTCTTCAGAGAAACAAAGAAAATTCACAACTTCCTCCAGTAGAGGAAGGACCTTTAATAGCAGATGAAGAAATAGAAGTTCAATTGTTATTAATAGAAGAAACAATGGCACCTGCTCAATCTTATGGTATTTGAAAGTCAGACCTAGAAATTAAAGAATTGAAAACTGGGAAAAGGAAGTGTTTAATAACACCCTGCTTTTCCTTAGGGCGCATTATATTGTTGCAAACTCTGTGTGCCCCAGTAAGAATACAATGAAGTTATATTTAAGTTAAATATTAAAATTTAAATGACAACCTTTTTATTAAGAAGAAAAATAAATATATAGGGAAGTGTCATCCTATTATAAAAATTAAAGGAAAAAAAATTTAAATAGAACGGATATTGATACAAAAAATAAGCAAATAGGATCTACTGTATAGTAACCTGCTCAAGAAAATTTAATTCGATAAACATTAAAAAATGCCAATACAGAGAATATTATACCAGAAAATTTAAATAAAGAAGATGCAGATGTTTCTATTTTACAGAAACTGAGCCCCACTTTAGAAGACTTTGACTTATTAATGGAATAAAGGACTCATTGCTTTTAAGACGATGATGCAGTTCTGTCTGTCCCTACAGAAGTTTGAAATGAACTTACCCCAGTGCTTCCAAAGATCATTTTTAGAAAACAGTATCGTCTCCCACATCGCTACTGAAGACATAGATAATTTTACAGATGCAGCTTTAAAGAAAGGATATATTAAGGCTTTGCTACTCGCCACATAGTTCACCTCTATTGGTAGTGGCCAAAAAGAATTCAAACAAACCTAGAGTCTGCATAGACTATCGGTATTTAAACTCTTTCAGCGTCCGATGTGTACCCATTGCCTCAAATAACGAGAATATTTCGTCCCCTAGGAGGCAGTACGCATTTACCGTTTGTGACTTTAAGATAGACGCGTACATTCACTCGAAGTCGAGGAGAAACACAGCAATGAATGGCTCCGTACGCAGGAAAGGATATTCTGTCGCAAACCAGATTTATATTTGGGCAGTCGGGAAATGCCCAAGTACCTAATGGCTAGGACAATGCAACGTCGCGTTGAACCATTTATTTTAGGACCTATCGCTCAGGTGTATTTAGAGTGATCTGTTTTAAGTCATGGTCAAAATAAGGGCAGAACATTTTGAAACTTAAAGAAAGTTTAAACGCATTTAGAGAAAATAAATAAGAGTTAACATTGACAAAATGTTCACTTCTACAGACTGCAGTATTATATTTTAGGATTTAAGATTAGAAGAGACGGAATTTCACCAGATCCAGCGAAGATAGAATCGATGAAGAGTTTCGTCCCTCCAACAAGTGTTAAAGAAACACAATCCTATTAGGATTTTTCTCGATTTTCGCTTTTTTAATGTTAAGTTTGATGGAAGGAAGAACACAAAAGCATTTGGAACTCTTAAAAGATAGAAATTGGTTGTTTCAACCTCAGTTAACTTTTCCAATTAATTCTAAACCATTTTTTAATAGTAACAGAGCCTGTGACTACGAATGCGGAGTTTCCTTTACAAATGTCGACGATGGCAAAGAAACCATTTCGTTCGTATCAAGAGAGTGGTTAAGAGGCAAGTGAAGATTAAACTAGTGATATTATAGAAAAGGAATGTTTGGCTGTTGTCTTCTCACTTCAGAAGTTTAAAAATACGGTGTTTGGTTATCCCATCACCATATTAACTGATAACCAACCTCTCTGCTTTATCTTCCGTAATAAGCAGCAGACTGGGAGGTTGGCCCGATGGAATTTATTTGTTAATAGTTTTTCACCAACTATTAAGTATAAGACAGGAAAGACTAATACTATCCGCTGATTATTTGAGCTAGGCATCCCACAACAAGCTTCCAAACGTTTATTGCTTTAAAAGAGAACAAAAGAAAACCGTGCTACCAAAAAGATTTTATTTAACAAAAGAAGTTTTAATAGGGAACAAGAGAATTGCCCTAGATTAAAAGAATTAGTTAAGTGGGCTAAAGAAAACCCTAAAACTTATCCACATATTTTCCATAAGAAAGTATTGTACTATGCAACTAGAAAGGAACCTTATGTAATACAAGTACCAGATAGCATGATCTACTCAGTTATAGATCAGTGCCATTCTTCACTTGGAAGTGGGCATGGAGGACAGCAAAGGACTGAAAAACGAGTTAGAGAAAGATACGTTTTTCCTCATCTAAGTAAGTTAGTAAAGGAGTACTGTTCCCAGTGCGTGTCTTGTGCTAAGGTTAAAGGTCCTAGGCCTCCAAAAGCAGAAATAAACAGATGGCCTCTTCCTTATACTCCTTCTAGAGTACATGTGGATAGTATAGGAAAACTTCCCACATGTTCAATTTCAGGAGCCAAACACATTCTCGTCTTCAGAGATGTTTTAACTCGTTACTGCGAGTTAGTTGCCTGTAAATCAAGAACAAGCCAAGAATTTGCTCAAGCTTTACAAGAAAGAATAATATGTCGGCATTCGAGCCCAGAAATACTAGCTTCGGATAATGCCCCAGAATTCACGTCAGCTGCCTTCAAAGAGCTATGTAAAGCTTGGAGGATAAAAAAGGTTAATATTCTGCCCTACAAACCAAGTCAAAATGGTGTAGTTGAAAGATTGAATACAGATATTGAATGCGGATATCGAAAATTTCTTCCGTCATTTTGTAAAAGACAATCACAGAGATTGGTCAAAATACTTATCTTTTGCTCAAATAGCAATTAATACATCGTATAATAGATCAATTGGATCTTCTCCACATTTCGTCCTGCATGGATATATAAAGAGACTTCCCTACGAGATGCCTGATTATGTCTCTCCATTTACAAATAAGGAAAATAGAAAATTCATTTCAGATGAGGTAGACGTCGTAGTGGAAAGAATGGAAGCTATAAGAGACTTAGCTAGAGAAAATCTAGAAAAAGAAACAATTAAAGCTATGGAACAACAGCACAAACATGCCACACAAAGAGAAAGATGAAGTAGATGTCGTAGTGGAAAGAATGGAAGCAATAAGAGATTTAGCTAGAGAAAATCTAGAAAAAGAAACAATTAAAGCTATGGAACAGCAACACAAACATGCCACACAAAGAGAATTAAAAGTGGGAGATTATGTTTTTGTAAATGCTGTAAAGAAACCAGAACAAAGTTCTAAATTGAACAAAAGATTTGAAGGACCTTTTATTGTGAATCAAATAAAAGAGCCAAATAAGCTTATGCTTTCGTGTTTAAATTCAACGAAATTATTTCCGGTTCACCGGGATAATGTAAAGATAATTCCAGTAGAAAAGATTACAGAATCTCATTTTTCATTTGACAATGATGACTCTTTTGATAATGATGAGATTTGGAATCCTGATGCTATTCAAGAAACATTGGATTCCCCAAAAGTTACAACAGAAAGAACAAGAATGGAACCTGAAGAAGTAGATCGACAGGAAGATGATCAAGAATCTCCAACCACTTCTTCGTGGATTCCCCCTAATTTTTATGACGAACAAAACGTTATATCAGAGGATTCACCACAAGAACAACAGAATCCTGTAGTAGAAACACAAACTTCTTGTAACCAAATAATACCTGATACTCCTCAAGGAAGTAGATTGATGAATTCTACTCCCCAAACAAGAACTCAAGTAAGAAGATATAGACCGTCTCTATCACCAATCAGACAAGAGGATTCATATATTTCATACAAGTTCTGAACATGCAAAAATCGTGTCATACAGAAGTAAAGAGGACAATTGGGTTAACACCGCTGGCAGATGGAATGTAGGGAATATGTGCCATCCGCTGAAGCACTTCCCAAAGATGAATGAGGTAACACCTCCAGGAATTTTTTATGGCTTTATCACACTTGAAGGCACTAAGAGATGATAGACAAGAAAGATCCCGTCGTTAATAGACCTCACCAGCAATTCAGAGGTCGAGGGATGTGGAACCGAGGTTACAAGGAAGTCAAACAAGGCAAAGAGAGCATGAATCTCCTCCACCTCTACCACCAAGAACTGATAAAACAACAAAGGAATCATCTGAACCAGAGTTAGAAGGACCTCCAGTTGGTTTTGCCAATTAGAGATGAAACTTAGAAGAGAAATAGGCTCCATACTTTGCCTTCCCATTAAGGGTTATCTCTTGACTCGGTAAATTTTTGGTCAATAAATCCTTTATCTACAAACAATTTGTTGTTTAAAACTTAGATGAAAAAGATAAATCTCGAAATACAATATGTTACACAAGATCACCTTTTATCCCTTTCTATTCTTAATTCTTTTCAGTATATAGTATATCGTATTTTATTATTCCGTTACGAATTCGATTTTTTTTTTTGGCCCAGGGTCCATTCTTTTCTTTGAACCAACTTAAAAAACCATAAAAAAATAGAACAAATTCATTTTATCGAAACGTGTTATATACTTGATTTTTATTAGTACATTTTTTTTTATATTATTTTTAATTTTAAAAAAAACAAAATAAAAAATCGAAAAATTTCGTACAAATATTCAGAATAATAAAATATAATCAGAATTGTTTTATTAATATTAAGAATCTTTTTAATTAATTTTAATGAAGTATTAGCCTAAGCTATATAAATTGCTTGGCTTTATTTTTAATTTTTATCTTAATTAGCCTTTGCTATAAAAATCACAGCTTTTCTTAATATTAATTAGCCTTAAGCTATATATATCAGCTTTTCTAATTTAATATTACCGTTATGCTATAGTAATCAGCTTTATAATAGTAAAGAAACTTTTTCAGTAATCAGACTGCTATAATTTTTAAGTTTCACTTAAAGCTTCTTTATTTTAATTTTCCAATTTTAATTATAATCAGAATGTTGAAAACTTACTTATCTTTAGTTTAATTATCCAAGATCCAAACCTGATTTCATTTTATGAAGTTTATTTTATTTAATTATCAGGAGAAACCATCAAACTGATTTCATTAATAAATATTATTATCAGAACAATATCAAACTTGATTCAAAATTTTAATTTTAAAAATAGTAATTCTAGTATAATCATAGGTAACTTTTAAAAAGAATTTAATACATTTAATTAATTATTTTAATTTTACTTTAATAAAACG
>JABUQX010071020.1:12500-35000 GCA_015478945.1 Trachelipus rathkii
GTATCTCAGTGAGCTATATATATATATTATATATATGGTGAGTGAAAAATAAATGCCATTGCTCCGAACATTACAAATGTAAGTCTACATAAACATTAGCATCACCGGGTGAAGTTGGGTAACCACCTATATGTAGGCCCTATGATGTAATAGAACGCAAGACGATCGAATTTAGACCTCCCAGCCAGCCGATAGGGCTTAAAAGAGGAAAACGAGGGTTCTCCAAAAGGAATAGGAAATGATGTACTCCTACCAGTCGGTTATCCTCCCGGCGAAGACTCCCACAACGCATCTACACTAGCGGGCCAGCTGGCAAAGGACTGGGTAACGTTTTATTTGGACTAGATATTGTAGAGATGAAGAAATAACATGGCACAATACTCGCCATTACAAATTGTACTGGGAACGATCTATGGTCCCGATGTGGGTTTGAACCATGTACCGTATGCATGTTTGGAAAACCAAGAATTTTTACTCCCAACCACGATTAGAGCTAATAAGGAAATCTTACCAAAGGATTTGATAAGTATTCCACCATCGGTTACTCCGGAAGAGCCTCCCCAAGCCTTTACAGCTCGTGCCGAGTGCAGGTGAGTTGCATAACCATAGAGATATGATGATAGAGTCCTGATAAGAAAATATAAGCCCTTGAGGTCTTTTGGAACCTGTCGCCGTGGTAGCGTGTAGGGCGGGAGTGATATGTGTCTGTTGCCGGGGAGTGACTATAAACCGGTAATGGGGCTGGGGGAGGGATGCAGTCAATCTCTTAGGTAAGTGATTTCCCTTATATCAGCCAATATTCTGATCACTGGTGGATGAAGTAAACCACTGTGAGTGGTTTTTATGAAGATCTTTAAAGGCGGTTGATTAGTAGGGTGTGCAAACCCAGCGCCGGAGGCAGTGTGTGCATAGTGAGTGAGATGAGGGTTGGTATAAGTATTACGGATGAGTATTGAATAGTGAATATAGGATATATATATAATATATAATTATTATATAATATATATTATAGAGATATATATAATATATATAGAATTAGTTAGTATTATATATATGGGAATATATAATTTATAGGATATACAAATATAAAATACGAATTAATGTAAATTATCTGATATTTTAATCTAGCAGTTGATTTTAATATCGCATGGCAATTCCATGATATATTCAGAATTTAGAATATTAATCGTTATGTCTTAAATGATTTATCGATATATTTTTCAAATAGTCAGCATCCCGTGGAGGAGTGCTGAGCGTCTTTAGGTACAAGGAAAGAACATGAATTAAATTTAGAGCGGTTCGCTGTTCCCATCTTTCGACGGAAGACTGATATTTACATTCGAAATAGCAAAAAAAATGAGAATAAGGGCCTTCACGCGCTTTTATGAGGATCAATATAGTGGATTATGATAATTTGAATTATGTAGTAGATCTGGCATATTAAATTGCGATTTTTACTTAACACAAATGCGTGAAAAATTTAAATTGTTGAAATACAATTGAAATAGATACTATGTAATTTTTCCCAATTTACGTTATCAGTTATATCATGGTTTCGAGGATTGTAAATAAGATACGATAAATATTGCACTTAAGTCAGGTGGCACAAGAACAATTATTTCGTTTGTGATGTTTTATTAAAAAAATTGGACACGGATGTCTTAATCATATTAGTCATATGGAATATACTAATTATATATATATAATATTAATAAATATTATATATATATATAATATATATATACATAGAGTAATATATTAATTATTGATATATTTATATAAATATATAGATATATATATATATATTATATATCATATATATAAACTTAATATATATAATACTATATTATTATTAAATGTTTAATTATATATAATAATGAAGCAGAATATTTATAAAATAAAATACCCAAAAACAAAATATAATATAATAATAAATATATAAATACACCTCATATATATATACTATAATATTATATATGATATATATTGTATATATATATAAAATTATATATTTACTTATAATATATTAAATATTATATACTTTAATATTCAATTAATTTTTCTTTCAATCAGAAGTTATCTCCTCCAGCATAATCCTTACCTCCACAAGCATGAATCGGTAGCAAAACATTTATAGGTCAGAATTGGTATTATGCCACCACAGTTATAGTAACGCAATGAATCGGTCGGAAATAAATAATAAGCAGATATTTGAAACCTATGCTATAGTTCAGGAAAGGTCTCTTCCGTCTGGCCCATTACATTAACTTATCTACCTCATCATATAAACGATGCAGTAGTTCTCCCATCAGGAAGAGGCTCTTTAGACCCTCCTCAAAAAGTATTTTCAAAACTCCACCTTCGACGGTAATCTAAAAACTGAAGAGAATATTACACTCTTCTTTATCCCTCCCGGAAAAGACGAGGCAGTAAATCAAAGTAAGGAAGAAATTAAGACGCAATGTGGGAAAGAATACAAGAAAATTTGCTTCCAAACTCCAAGCAGAAACAAGAAACACTCTGTCACTTCTCCTTATCACCCTTGCAAACAGGTCTTTAATTGACCGGAGAAATAAATTTAAAAATATGTATAGAAGAATAGATCTATTCAGCATACATTTATAATAATAGTATTTTTAATAAATACTGCGCAGAATTTTAGAAAGATCCCATGAGAGATATAGACACCTTTGGTTTTAGAGGAATTTTTAGAAAGAGTCAATAAGAAATGAGACATTTTTTTTACAACAAGAAAATTAAGAAAATTTTATAAAAAAAAAATGCAGGTATGTTGTAACAAGCATTTAACGTCTCAAATAAAATAATTAAATATAGTTTCCATATATATAGTTGTTGGGTAAGACTTTGGGCAGACAATGCCAGTTCCAGTGACAGTATCATTGTCAAGATCCCTATCAGTTCCACGTGGCACTGACAGGCTCATTTCGTTCTTTTGTGACCACTTATTCAATTTATCCCATTAATTTACTGACTCCAAACTCCTTAACTAGTTCAGGAAGCATAACCTTTTCTCGTGCTTTTTTGTGAGTCATTTTTTGAGTTCATTGCAACACTTGCAAATGTCTTGCATCATCTTTCAGAATCACTCCAGTATCCTTTTAATTATTTAACACAATTTTTTCATGAAACTGTGACGTCATGAAACTATGATGTAGCTTAGATCTAACATTTTTTCGGATATCTTTGAATTTTGGTTCAAGATGAAACATTAATATTGTGCCGAAAATGAAACATAATACACAAAATTCCTGTCACACGCTACCTTAAATAACTTATCTTGGAGAGCCGCAATTCACCTCATTTCACCAATTTTTACAATTGTAGATACATAATAAGTGTATTGGTTCACTAAATGTAGTGAGAGGGGCGTTGTTATAGAAGAGTAAGTGTCGTGTATTTTCCGAACCATAGCCTTAGATATAGAGAGGGTGAGCTCCTTTTTTATTTATAGGGATGGAAACCAATAGTGACACTCCTAACTCCCTTTATCCGAAGTAATTTTTTAATCTTTAAAACATATTACTAATAATACTTAATTTAAAAAATCTATCTCAAGAAAATTTATAATTTATACAAATTATACAACAATGAACCATACCGAGTACTATATACTTACGTTACAGACATTGACACAATCAAAAGTGTATCACGAGAAAGTAACTTTCTTATATATATCCTCTCCACATACCGCTAATCTAATTAAGGTTATGAGAACGGAAGAAAAATTAATAATGAGAGTTATGATATATATAATGAAAGCTTTAAACAAGAATATAATCCTACATATAATCAAATCATGCTATTATGAATATAAATTAGTCTTATTTACAAATTAGATATTGATATGTAGATAAGTAATTCTAGTAATTTGGAATGTGATAGAGCACGTGTTCATAAAGTCAGCGTGAGATAGTTAATGGCATGATCGAAATGAAGATTTTTTCAATTATAACAGAAAGGACCCTAGTTATTCTATTGACATATTCATTGTCGAGGTTTGATTCATTGGACTAGGGCTCCTATCATAAAAGTCCGTTCGCACATATATGTATCGTGTTTTTTCTGCTTGGAAGAGACATCTTGTGCCGACATCCGTAAGGCTGACTGTATACACAAGCAACTATCAATTATATATGTTACACTGACATGCTGTATCTTTGCAGAGTAATAGCCAGCTATATCTTAGGTCACAATACTCTGGAAAGTTTAAAAAGATAGCTTACATCGAGTAGGAAGATCGCTCACCTCTATACTTATAACGGTGTAGCGTAAGCACCAATATAAAGATACAAACAAGCGCAATTTAATGGAGGTCTCTAACAATTTAGCTTCCTCTTAATCAGTTCATTATGAATTAATAAGATCTGGCGTACCTTCTGAATCTCAGAGAAGCTATTCTTGCGACTAAAATCATTTTGTCTTTTATGTAGTGCATGACATCTAGTATCTGTTATTGTTCTTGTGGACCTGTCAACAACGTTAGAAATAACCTTTGCTCTTACTGAGTTACTTGCTAGTAGACTGTGTCACTCACCACTAGTTATCATCAGTAGAGCTCTAGATTAAACAGCAATAAACATAACTAACTCTGTTTTTGTGTTGAGTGATCTTGCTATATCTCCAAGATTTTATGTCGCACGCAATCTGTTCTGTTCCGATGTGCTCTTTATATCTTAATAATCACCTAATTTTTTAAGTAGTATTTATCAACGATAAATCAATTAATAATTGTGTTATTGTGTGGAGCTTGGAGGTTTATACATAGTGAGTATATAAGAGTTTGAACATGGTAGCCTTAAACTAAAGAAATAGTGCAAGGTGTTCACTAACTCCCACGATCCTTTATATTTCTTTCACTGTGTTTATTCTATAAATAATATATTAATAACTGTACTTATTTATTCCATACAGAAATTGAAACTGATCGCACAAAAGGTATTTGATATTGCTAAGTGGATAATGTAAAGCCATTTCGTTTCTACCCTATCTACAGAATCTCTCAACATGTGCATATTAGCCAGTGCAAACTTGTTCTATTAGAGACCTTGACGGTAAACGACGAGAAAGAGATGAAACATTTGCGAACTCTTAAATAGAAGCAGCGAAATCGGAGCTGCGACGATAATTCGCATTATTTATATCATTGCTTGAGTTGTATTCCTCCCAATAGTTCGAGACAAAAATTAATCGCATTCAAATACCTGTATGGGTTATCAGGTTTTGGTCAGACAAATTGTGAAGATACTGATATACTTTTATCATCAAATGTAATTTATAGAATGATAATATTATAATTCGAGTAATTTTAGCAATATAACGATATAGTAGTATAAAAAGTAGAAATATACTATATATAATTAGAAATATACAAATATTTAGGCCTAAATTTATATAATAATTCTAACCCTTATCTGTAAAAGCAATCAAGATGAACCTATCTTGAGTTTGAGTAATTATATATTATAATATTATAGTGGATCAAGTTATGAAACATTGTGCCTTATAGTATTATTGAATTCACCAATTTATTAATTTCTATGTAGTATGATTAGACTTATATAGTTTATGTGAGACAGCTCTGTCTGGTTCATGATGCTGTTTACAGATATAGTTTGGATAAAATACTAAGAACAGGAGAAATCCATTGCCATATGTGAAAAATGAATATTAATTATTTTAACTTTAGGGATGAATTGCTTTATAGAAATAGGTGATTAAAATATAGAAACCGTTAATCAACCCTATTTTCTTTAATGCGAGAGTTTTAGTGGCCCTTAACAACTTATTGATTATTAAGGCGTACTATCGGTTTTCTATAGGTACACCTTCCGGGTTCCTAGTAGAGTTTTCGCTCTATTATAGTTCGGGCTAGCTGGTACTTCTAGACATTAGAATTTTCGATTATTTAAAAGAAACCTCACTTGTTTTCTCATAATGTTATTGCTCCTGGCGCTTTCTGTTCTTTATTATAGGTTATCGACGAACATCTCGATTCTTTGAAAGAGTAGTCAGCGATAGTCTCAACGTTGGCAGTCTTCTATGTACTGCCTAGCTAATATTGGGAGCTTTTATTTAGATCACATCTCTAATTTGCACCAGAATACTTTCCTAAACAAACCAACAAGGAATAATCTTTCTGCTTCGGAGTACAATTAATATTTACAATTGCCATACAAGTTCTTCGATATTGTTGTTAGATTGATAGTGATATTTCATACAAGTTACTTTGTGGGTAATTTAAAATTTCTTTCACTCTTATTCCATTTTTACTCAGACAGATTAAATGCTGACTGGTCCACGAGTAGCAGTTTTGGCGCAAAGTCTTATTATGATATATATGCCTTATCGTGCTCTTTTATCTTTCACTCTATCATGTATATCGGTTACTCAGACTATGCTAATCTTTATATACCGGTACACATCAATTCAATTCCAGTTGTGTGAATTTGTCCTCACATATTTGGTTCGTATTATTAGTGTTAGTGGAAATGCGGGTGTGATTTTAATTTCTTTTCTATTCGTGTTTATTGGATCTGTGTTGTCTCCTAATAGTTTGATGCTTCTACTTTTGCTATATTTCTGGTATTATTCTTTCTCAAAGCACACAATTCTAATAAGAGTTAGATTAGAGTTTGTGTACAGAAATGCATTATGTCTTAATTTCGGTGTTATTTTTGTCTGACACTTGCTAATGGAGAATGAGATTGTTTGTTTTCGTATCACTAGAGCTTGTTGATAAAAGATAAAAAATTATAAAAGTTTTGCGCCAACAGTGTAATATTCCGGTGTGTGTGGATATTCTTATGTCCTCTATCGATTTCTGTCAGCCTATTTTGAAGTTTGATATATTTTCTCTATTCTCTTCTATTTCTACATCTCGATATTGTGAACACCGGATCTAGTGTATTGTAATGCTAGCTGGTTATTTCTCTTTGGGGTGTTTGCTCCTGTACCCTAAAAATTGATTGAAGCGTATTGGTCATCTTCGAGTGTTTTCTTTCTCGTGAGCACTATTACACGAGAATATTTTTGCGTGCAGCCTCCAAGTTTGAATTTTGTCATTCGTTTGTATTTCGTCATCTCTACGCGAATCTCATGAAGCGTTTAGAGTATGTTTATTTTATTAACAGGTAAGTAGTATAATAATGATATTTTTACATAATTTCTATTTAGTTAATTACACTACTAATATTTATGATAATAACAGAAATATTATTTTATAATATATATGAATATATTAATTATGGCTATGAATTTTTTATATATACCTATTTACCTTAAATCCATAACCTTGATTGATGACTATTATTATTACTATGTTTACTACTAGTTGTTTTGAAATAATTTTAGTTCTAATTGAATGAGTTATATAAATGTACGATACTATACTTCTTTATTAATTATTTATGTTGTTTATATTTCATATATATATTTATATGTTGGGCCAGTCCATTAAAATTTCACTCATCATTACGTTGTTTAGTTAGATATTATATCTATAATTTTATCAAAGGTAGAGTACTTAATTGTCTCTTAAGTTAGGTATGATATCGGTTGCTATATCTCTTTGTAGTTCTAAGAATCTGTTAGTAGGAAAAACAGAACTCGTAGACGCTATATGTAGAACATATATAAAAAAAGGTTGTGATATTATTATAAAGCCAACGGTAATATTATCCTACGTTCTATTTTCTCTAACTTGTAATGATAACTTGACCTCAATATTAAGTTATATCTTGTATTAATTTATAATCTCCCTTTAATATATTTTAATTTTAGAAAATCCTCTAATTATATTATTATTATTAACCAGTATGAAGAAGTTACTATTGTGATTACTTTTTCTAATATCTATGACTTATTCTTTTATATAAAGTCCGTTAATATACTTATGTCTGGATTAATTCATTATACAGATTATTTATTACTAATAATTTTATGATATGTTCGTAAGTATAGTTCTATATAGTATACCATATTTATTGCTCCAACAACGCATACTTTGAGGATGTTTTACCTTCGTTACGTTAAGACAATCACTATTTAATTGATTTATATTTATATATCATCATATATATTTATCAATTATTGAGCCTCTATATATTAACCACATATTGCAATATGAAATAGGAGATTAATTTTAAATTTTGGTTCATCTTCACTTGAGGAAAATTGTAAGATGTAGCATTATTATTCGTTTATTTTAGATATAATAAAATTTTAATTACACTTCAGTTTTATATTATTAATGACTACCTAAAAATTATCTTCGAGTTTTATTATATAGACACACAATGGCTATAGAAGATAAGGTAGATTATGATATTTTACTTCAGGGGTCGTCGGCGGACCGCGCGGACCTTCAGCACCAACTTAAAGCACCCAACAAAACTACTCTTTTTCACTTCACATCCTAGACCCCGTCCCTTTGTAAGAGAAAAGAGATTTTTATTACAATGGATTATATAATTTCTGAGAGTTAAATATAGTTAGTTGGTTGTAATTCAGAGGCACAACTACAGGAAGATTGGCTTGAAGACATCATCAAGTAATTCTTAATTCTGGTCTCGTACTATTTTCTTGACTGGTGATTTAGTCGCTCTTCTCCTTATCTTATTCACCGCACATTAGACACATCTACTCATGTGTGCTTAATATCTATAAATCCCTTTCAGTTTAACTAGAGAACTCCGTAGCATTAAGTCAGGGAGGACTAACGGTGCCAAGTATTTCCCTTGCAAGTTTTACTCATCTGCGATGTTGGTGGGTGAATGTACATTTTGTGTGTGCTGCTTACTTTCCAACCAACTGATAAGCAGTATTCAATCTATTTGTAATAGTAAAGTGTTTTTCTTGTGCTTCAGTTGTTTATTCAAAGTCATTTGTCAAGACTATTCTCTTTCCTGGAAATCTTTTGAGAGAGCGTTTACTTTCATAACTACTGGACCTTTGTAGAAATTTCTATATCGCAGCCTAATTCTGTTATTTTTAGTTATCTTCTGTTATAAGGGGTTGCAGATTCTGTGATTTTTTTTTTTTCCTTTAAATGGTGGCGAATTAATAGACTGTTCGGATGAAGTTTTTTTCACTGCAACACAAAGTGACGATTTAAACTTTTCCTAGCAATGTCTCGTGTAGACAAAAAGAAGTGGACCTTGTAATTAAACGAGGATCTAAAGTTGCAATATGTTAGATATGCTGTCATTAATGTGCAGCTGGATACTCCAAAAAACTGAGTGTTATTTCTTAGCTCTATTGTGTTCTTTAAAATTACACATTCTTTCATTCTTTTCTAAACGATGCACCATCAAATTGTGTTCTATATTAGAAGAGGTTCAAATGCTATCTTAATGTCGTGTTGAGATTACAAATCTTGGTATTGAACACAATATATCAGAGGAACAGGAGAGAGAATTTTTGTGTTTATGTTAGGATCAATCCTTTTTTTTTTATGTTGGTATAAATGTTTTTCATATCAAATGGTATCTTCCATTTTGGCATTATGCTTACAATTGTCTGTAGATGAGTTGTAAAAGGAATAATTTAGTTAGATTTGTTAAAATCTTTGGAAAAACGCGAAACTGGCGTACATAACATGTCAAGAGGATCATCTTTTTGAGAATACCAATTCTTTTTCCCATCAAAAGGAGAAGAAAGGTTGTTAACTACTCTTAAAATATCTCGCATCTGAGTGTGGAGGAAAGATTTTCTTCTCTTGATACAGTAAGTATCACTGTGAACATATTCAAGTCCGTTTTCCGAATTGTCCTTATATCTGAGAATTAATTCTAAACACGTCCTTTATGCAAATCTCGATAATAACTATACGCTGCTATGCTTATACACCTGTTACTAGTCGCAACGTTTGGTGGTTTTTGAACCACATGTATCAACTATATATATAATAAATATAAAGTTTCTATTTGGTTAGTATTAACTTTACATATGACTTGGTATGATACATAAAATGGTAAGACTAATATATTATTAAATATATATTTTATATTTATATTATATATTTATAATTCTTATATATGATATAATATATATATTATATTATAATGGACTTGGTATGATACATTAATACAATGTGTTGACAACCAAAATTTATAGCCATTACAGAATAAAATGGAAATATATAAAAATTTTAATGTTAAGTTTATTACTATCTTTAATTGTCTATAAACAAATAAATATTTGAGTTTGAGTAAACATTATATATTGAAATAATTATGAAAATATTAAAACTTATTTGATCGATTTATATTAATTTTTATTTTAGTTTTTATCGCACATCTTTTTTTTAAATATTTATATTTAATATAATATTATATTATTATTATATACGTATATATTATATATATATATATATATATTATATATTACTAAATTACATATAATATATTATAAGAAATTGAATTTGAAACATCTATAATATATTTAAAATTAGAAATAATAGGAAATTTCGTATTAATATTTTTATCATCAATTAATTATAATTTTTTTTTTCTCATTATATTTTGCTTACAAATTTTAAAAGTTTAAATACTTATATTTTACTATTTATTAGATTATTATTATATTATATATGATATCTCAATATATAGCACAATATAGTATTATATATTATATTATATTATTATATATACTATATAAATAAAATAGTGCAACGTTTAATATATATATATTATAACTATTAATAATAATGCTTTGTTTTCAGTACTACATATTTATATAATAATTACCTATTCACTAAACTTAAACTATTTTATTATATCTGATTTTATACATTTATATATTCATAGTTTAAACATTTTTTTTTTTGAGAGTTCTTTCACCTATTATTATTATCATCAACACTTATAAAAAAATTATTTTATGACAAGTATATTTACTTTCATGACTTATTATTCCAGTAATTACTACTTTTACTAATTTTTATAAACTTCACAAATATTAGATATAAACTCAATTATTATAAAACTAGAAATATATTAGCCACATATTTACGGGGGTGCCTAAATATTTAATCACGTTGGTGTATAAACTATTATGATATTGCTGTTTTTACAATTATGTCTTTGTATAGATGAATCATCTACAATATATATATATAAATATAACAATAAAATAAATATATAATATATATATTATATAATATATATATATATATTATTTATTTATATATTATATATATTATATATATAAATTATAATAATATATATATATTATTAATTTATTAAATATTAATTATTATACATTATTAATTATTATTATATATATTAATAATATATATATATATATATTATTATATATATAATTATATATTATATATTAATATTAATATATATATATATATATATAATATATAATATATATATTATTTATATATTATTATATAATTAATATATATATATTTAAGTTAATAATATATATATAAATATATATTATTATATTTATATATTAATAATAAATATAATATATATTTTACAATATATATATATATATTAAATAAAATATATATATATATATATTAACTATATATATATATTATATATTATATATATAATATATATATATATATATTATAATATATATATATATATTAATATATAATTATATTATATATACTCAGTATATATAATTAAATATATATAATATTTTAAAAAATTTTATTTAAAAAATTGACTAATACAACTAGGCATAGTAATGGAATTAAGACTCAATTCTGCTAAAAATATTTAACTTTAGACATTATACTTATTATTATAATATAGAGAGCGAATTAGAATTCCGTACGTATCAACTATTCTATTTATAGAAATTTAAATATTTTTAGTAATTATCATTAAAGTATTTATATTTAAAGTATAATTATTTCTTACTCCTCTAGGTAGGGTCATTGACCACATAACATACAGATATTATTATATAAATTATATATATAATATTAATATATATTATATATATATTAATATAGTAGTTATGATATATATATTATATATCATATTAATATATATTATATATATATATATAATATAATTATATTAGTATATATATTAATATATATATATATATATATATTATAATAATATATATATTAATATACTTAAATATATATATATATATAAAATATATATATATCATAGTTATATATATAATTAATTTAATTAATATAATAATATATTATATATATAAATATATATATGATTATAATATATATATTAATATATATATATATTAATAATATAATATTAATATATTATATATTGATATATTAATATTATATATATAAAATTAATATATTAATATATGATCATTTATATATATTAATATATAATTATATATATATAATTATATATATTAATTATACTATATATTATTAATATATATTATAATATTAATATATATATTATATATATATATATTAAACTCACTAGAGTATAACTGAGTAATTAAATATATATTATTATTAATATTAATATATATATATATATTTAATATTAATTATAATTATATATTATATATATATACATATATATATATATTATAATATTAATATATATTAGTAATATATATATGAATATATATATAAAAATTATAATTTAATTATATTATATAGTATATATACTATATATATATAATTTATAATATATATTATTAATATATAAATATTATTATTATATTAATTATATATATATATATATAATTAATTATAATATACTAAGTTATATATATAACTTTAGGTACTATATATATATTCATTCTTATCCTTTTCAGATATCATCATGATTTTAATATTATATTTATACTAAATAGTAAAAAATATCATGCACATTAACTATGGTAATATATATATAGCATGTACTACAAATTAAAATAATAATTATATGTTTAATATATATTATATATATTAATATATCATGAATTCTGAAATTAGTTTAATATAGTACCATAATAATCATCATGTGTATAGCAATAATGACTATATGATTTTATTAATCATAGTACTGTATTAATTATTATTATTTATCTTATATAAATATTTATTTTTATCTAAATTAGAAACTCTTATAATATACACGTCTATGTGGAGATTTTGTAATATTTAAAGTTTTGATGTACTCACTTTTGAAAAAATTCCCTATTCAACTTTATATTATTTTATTTTAAACATTATATATATATATATAACACTAATATATAATATTATATATACAACACACATTATACTAAGCAAATTAAAATGACATTTAATTATAATTAATAATATATATAGTTATTTTTTACTTATATATATATATTAGTTATATTATATATATAATATATTATAATATAATATATATATATGATATAGTAATTAATATATATATATATATATATATATATATATATATATATATATATATATATTAATATTATAATATATAATTATATATATATATATATATTATAATATTATATATAATATATTATTATATTATATATATATATATTATATATTAATATATAATAATTATTAAGTATTGTAGGTGAAACGGGCTAATTGGATTTATATATAAAATATAACCTCACTGTGAACCTATGAACGAATAAACCCCACACTTGTGACCGACAGATAAAAAACCCACCTTGACTTTTATTTTTGACACCGCACCATATATTTCATTATGTGAGACCTTGACTTTATTTGGACTTTGACACTTTTGGGTCAACCCCATATTATTTTGAGAACCTCACAATTTTTGGCACACCCTAATATTTTGAGGCAACCCTAATTTTTGAGCAACCCAATTTTTTATCGAGCAACCCTAATTTATTTTGTGAGTTCAACCTTCGAAAGAAGGAGTGCGAACCAAACGGTTGCGCAGTCACAAACCGTCTGTTTAGAACCCTCCAGCAGCTGTCAGACCCCTAATTTTCGTGTCTAAACTCTGAGTATCTTGCGTCTCTCTCATTTGTCAATTTTGGCCCATGGCTTCTGGAGCCTACCGATAATTTTTGGCCCCCTTTCAGGGGCTAGCCTACCGGTTCTCTTTGATTGTCTCTTTTTTAACCTATTTTGCTTCATTCGACCTTTTCTCCAAGCTTGCCAGACGTACATGGGCCTCGAGGTTAATTGAGGGCCACGCTATTTTTATGCTCTCATCTCGTGGCCCACCGTCACATATATCGTTCCTAACTTGAACGTAAGTATGGAACTATCCTAACTTGAACCCTCACACACACCACTCCACAGACATCTCTACTCACACAGCCACACACACACACACCCATCATCACCCATCACATAGATTCTCATAATTACTAATCACAATCTCAACAGATTTACTTACACACTCAGCAGAATTTACTATATCACTTCAACATAGATTTATACTTACCCCCCACATCAAGAATTATTACTTACAACATCATATAAATATCAGATTTACTATTACATATACACTAACTAGATTTCTTACTACTCATCCCATGATTTACTTCTCACCCCACTATACTGACACTCACACACGAACACACAGCACATCAATATATATCGTATCATCATAAAACACACTACACACTCACATACTCATAATATACACACCACATTTACACATCACAAAAAGTGTCCAACCACACACACACACACACACACACACACACACTTACACTTATAACACAGTTCACTATGACACTTTACAGTTTTTCCCATAGAAACTTACAATTTACACTTAGTACACACGTACAAAACACACACTACTACCCTTTGTCTTCATGGGTCAATTTTTGGCCCAAACTAATTTTTGAAAACCCTAATTTTTGCAAGCCCTATTTTTTCGGCAAGCCTTTGGTCTTCCTAGGGCAAATTTTGAGAAACCAAATTTTCGGTCACCCTTTTGTATTCCAGGTTACAATGTTTGGGCATTGTAACTTTTTGATCTTGTTAGCTTTTTTGATGCGCTTTGATGTTCCAATCACCGTAAGAGTATCTAGTGATGTTCTATTAATGTTCTATTAGCATTCTATGAGTATTAGATGAATGCCAAATGAGTGCCAAAGTGAGTGCCAATGAGTGCTAAGTGAGTGCCAATGAATGCCAAGGAGTGCCACATAGTGCCAAAGTGAGTGCCACATAGTGCCAACTGAGTGCCACTCTTTTTCAAGCCTTTTCTAGCCTCCCCCTGAGCCTAGAAGTAGCCCCTAATTAGGGTCTACCCTAGTTATAACGTATTGAAAGGAATTCGATTCGGTGTATATTACAAGTTTGCTAGAAATGCTTCCTACTATAGTAAGTATTTTCTAACCACTTATAGCCTATATTATTTATATTATATATATATATATATAATATATATATAATATATTATATATATATATAATAATATAATATATAGTATATAATTACTTGCACACTACCCTACACACATTCATCATGACACTTATACACACATCACTATGACACTTATACACAACTTATGACACTTATTAGCACTTACACTCTCCATAGACACTTACAATAGCCCATATACACTTACACTCAAACTCACCACAGACACTTTCACTTACATACATACAATATGACACTTATAAGCGTTTACACTTAGCCATAGACACTTATCAGCTGCCCATATACACTACATCACACACACAACAATACACTTAACACTTACACTTCCACACCGATATTTGATGCCTCAACTTTGATGCCTCAACTTTGATGCTCAACTTTGATGCTCAACTTTGATGCCTCAACTTTGATGTCCTTCAGCATTGAGCCTCAGGCATTGATGCAGTCAACTTTTGATGGATTTGATGACGCAGCATTGATCATTTTCTAACCTTTTCTAGCCTCTTCTACCCACAATCATAGAAACAGAGCTAAATTGATGTCTTCCTCCTAGTTCAATAGCGTACCACATCAGGGCCCGCATGCGCCTCCGCGCGAAGGCTGAAACCCCGCACCCGCAGGTGCGAACCGCCACGTGTCCCGCCCGCCGCCGCCCGCGTGGCGCCCGCAGGCGCAAATATTTCCGCGTAACCGCCCGCCGCGTGCGCCCCCAGGCGCAATATTCCTGCGGGAAATGCAAAAAATATATATACTATTGTCATTTCATTTTTATTTCATACTAAAACATTTCAAAGAATTTCTTTTCAAATAACTATGAGTCAATTCATTTTTATTCATACTTAAACATTTTTAATAAATAACATTTTTCGCGAACCTAAAACTGTAACTCTTTACAGACATCTTTTATATTTAACTTAATACTTTTTAATTTAATAAATTTTTAAAAATTGTTATTAAGAAGAAAAAGCCAGAGTGTCTGATATATAAACATTTTATTTTACTGACAATTGTAGCGAAATTTTATTAAACATTAACATTACATACTTAAAGCAGTAAATCAGTAAATCCAATCAGCCATACCTTAAACACCTAAGGATTTAGGTATGCTTTGTTTGTAACTGATTTACTTGCTTTAACTACTTATCGACTTCCGCTACAACTTACATATTTTACTTAAAACTATACACCTCTTAAAGCAGTAAATCAGTAAATCAATAGAGGTGTTACATAGCAACAAAGGGGTTAGTAGCTTTTGTTTTTAACTGCTTTACGAACTTTAACGTCATGTTTTTTACTGCTTTAACTCATATGTTTTAACTGCTTTAACTCATATTTATTTATATCATTACATACCTTAAAAGCAGTAATTCATAACTCAATAAGGTGTTACATAGTCAACAGGGGATTGTAGCTTTTGTTTTACTGTTTTACTGCTTTAAACTCATATGTTTTACTGCTTTAACATATTTTTATTAACATTACATCCTTAAAGCAGTAAATCAGTAAATCAATAGAGGTGTACATAACAACAAAGGGATTAGTATAGCTTTTGTTTTACTGTTTTAACTGCGTTAACTCAATATCTGAGTTATATGTCTTTAACTCATGTTTTACTGCTTTCAACTTATATGTTTTACTGCTTTTACTGGTCGTTGTATTTACCACCTCATTTTTATTAACATTGTGTTTCTTTTATTCTTTTTTATTTTATTTTTTATTATTTTAACTTTTATTATATTTATTTTTTTATTATTTTTATTATTATACTTAGCTTTATTTACTTCATGCATGCCTATTGTTATTATGTAGAACACACATACACACACACACACACAACACACACACACACACACACACACGACCACACCAAAACACACATGGAGCACACACATACACACACACACGGCCACTCACTTACCACCACATACACGTATAATTCTAATTAAAACTTTATGTTTTATTAAACATCGTCATTTATACTTAACCTCATTCACTATACTAAATCTATTTCAAAGTTTTTCTTAAAACTTCTATATAAATCAATCATTTCTTTGAACAAGAATTTATTATTAACTGTAATACTTTTTGTTTATAATTTTATAACTATCAAATTTTTATAATAACTTTTATAAAATTTTTAATGAAATAATTATTAAAAACATATATTTACGTACCTTAAAGCAATAAATCAGTAAAATTAGTAGGCCAGCCCCTAGCACCCTCCTAACCAAGCTATCTACGTTTTGCTTTCTATGACTTACTTGCTTTACATCATCTTTTTAGCCATTGTAGATAAGTAAAAAATACACAAAATAAGTTCTTCTCTGTTAACATAACATGTATTTTATTAAAATCCAATTTAAGTTTTTATTTAAAAATAACAATTATTCCCTTAATTTATATTATTCGCTCGATATTAAACTAAAAATAGATTTAAAGTTTTTAAATAATTCGGATTTTCTTTATAGTATTATTATTATCTATGTACATTGACAGATCCATCACGAGAAAAACACAACAACACCGCAACTCCTTACAGACGAAACTGACCTCGTTCGGTAAATGTGTTGAAATAACTACTTTTAGGCCTAAATTTTAGGATAAGTCTTTTTGTACCCCTGGGCGATTTAGGCCTAATATTTCTATTATATTATTTATGTGTAAAACTGACCTTTTTCTGTAAGATGTGGTGCACTACGTTAGGCCTAAATTAGGATAAGCCTTTTTTGTATCCCAGGCTGATTTAAGCCTAATACAAGGTCATAAGGTAATTCCAGTAATAGACAAGAATCTGAGAATCAATGTTATTATGTAATTTTATTAAACTTTTTTCAAACTGAACATGCTGGAGTCGGTAAGATCCTTTAAGCAGGTAAAGAGGAAATGTTTTCCTTACTTTGTGAGTGGACGGAGTAAGCCTTATCTCTATATGACCTCGTATGTGAATGGTCAATTATTTTTATCGCTTTTTGGTTTTAGGTATGTAAAACATGTTTTCATATCCTGAAGCCTTATCCTTGATTGGATGAAGAATTATATTTGAGATGCGTGCTTTTTTAGACCCAAATCATTTTAAAATCATACCCTCCGTTTTTGGCTGTTAAGCGGTGCGCAAGTTCTCTGATTTGTAATAAAAGTGTCTATTTCACTAAGTGTATATCTGATTCACCTTAACATGTATATCCTCAATACAAGATATTGTCCAGGGGGAAATCAAGATCCCCAGGAAGTAGGGTTTCATTCTTTTATAAAAGAAAACCCGATGGATTGGAATTTTTCAAGTGTGCTACCCAATCACCATGTTATAATACAAAGCGTAATTTCATGAGTCCAGATGAATTACTTTTTCCTAATGTAATCACACTGAAGAGTGCGTTACAGAATACTTTAAACCAAGCTCTGCTTTAAACTGGACCGAAACAGTTTATTAGCCTGTGCGAAGAAACCCGCGATAAGCAACTTACTCTAGCATTTAATAAACATCAAACATAATCAGTTTGGAAGTTAAATTATGGGAGAGAATCATGAAACAACAGTATTGAACTACATCATGTTGGGATTCTACATTTCCAGGCCCTAACGCTGAGCGAAATATATGTTAGATGGTGCGTAAGCGGAATGTTAATGCAGCTGAAGAAGACATATGTGTTTTCAATTAGTAACCGTAATTCATTACATGTTATAGCCAAGAATACTACGCATTTAAGGAAAACCCCAGATCGATGATCCTACGCCCATCATCGACCGCTTCCTAAGAAAGACAAGTACAGAATATTCATTTATCTACTAGAAAACAATGGCAAGAAAGTATTATGCAGGTTACCCCGAATGTAAATATACTAAATTATCTAAGCGGGAACTTTTTACGTATGTGTTAACTGAAGGTATTACTGAGATACGAAACTATACCATTTATAAATAATATAAATGATCGCGCATATCTTGAGAACGATTTAGAAATTTTAATACTAAAATAATCCTAAACATTCTATGTGGTAAAATGTATGTGGAAGTGTTATATTATAATATTCTGATATTATATTTTATGTGAACCTTATATATAGTATAAAATCATTGTAAAGTATATTTAAACCACCTTCGTTTAAAGTCCATAGCCTTAATATTAATATAATATATATATAGTATATATATATATATATATATATATATATATATATAATATATATATAATATGATATATAAATATAATATATATATATATATATATTATATATATATTAAATATTGTAAGATATAATGATTAAATTTCTAATTATATAGTAAATGGTTTTTATTATCGCTTATTTTTACTTTCCTTAAATAAAGTATTTACATGTATGTTGAAGAGTAAATAAACGAACCCCAGGTTCAGGATATATGAAAAAACATTGTTTTACATACCCTAACAACGTAAGGACAAAATAATTCTTGACCAGTCACATACGAGGTCATTAATAGAGATAGGATTACTGCCGTCGCACTCACATAGAAATGGAAAACATTCCTGTCTTACCTGCTTAAGAATTTACCGGATCCAGCAATGTTTCAGTTGACATATGATTTAATAAAATAATAATAACATTGATTCTCGATTCTTGTCTATACTGGAATAACCTTTTGACCTGGTATTAGCTTAAATCAGCCTGGGATACAAAAAGGCTTCCCCTAAATTTAGGCTAAATTTAGGCCTACGTAGTTATTCCACATTTTACAGAAAAGGTCAGTTTGAAATATATTTGACCTGGAATTAGGTCTAAATCGCCCGGGATACAAAAAGGATTATCCCTAAATTTAGGCCTAAAGTAGTTATTTTCAACACATTTTACAGAAGAGAGGTCAGTTTGGTATCTGTAAGGAGTGCGGGTTGTTGTGTTTTTCTCGTGATGGATTGTCAATTATAATTATGATAATAATTAATAAAATAAAGAAAATCCGAATTATTTTAAAAAACTTGAAATATTTTTAGTTAACGATGAAAAGAAAAATATATAAATTGTAAGTGAACTAATTTATTATTTTATAATAAAAGAGAGATTGCAGAGTGAATATATATTTAATTTTAAACAAACTAGCAGAGTAAATACTTATTTAATTATTAACAAACTAACATTCCTTAATAGCTAACAAGAAAAATTGAAATAGTCTAAATATGGTGTTCATATATCAATATTAGCAGATGTCATTGATACATATTGATGATAATCTCTGTATTCTTCAATTCTGTCCATTTGCTTCTTCTGATTATTTGATCTGTACAGCATGAATGCCCCAATTGCAAAGGCTACTAAGAAGAATGACAACAGGGAACTTAATACGGTTTAGGCAAGCCAATTTCCATCTTTCAACCAAGGATACAATCTGTCCAAATAATGTTCTAAGGAATCTAATAATTCGTAAGTATCCTGATAATAAGGCAAGATATTACTCAATCATATCTGGAGAAACTTCTACGCTCTCTACTTTTGGATCATATGTTGGCAAAGTGGGCTCGGCAGCAGGGACATAGGTTGAAGCCAAGGCGTTTATTTCATTACTTAGTTTTCCTCCTTCCTATTATATGCATGCTACACACTTTTGCAATACTAATTTTATCTCTGAACCACCAGAAATTTAAGTGGTATTTTAGATATATTTCTGTGCTTCTTTTGTTTCTTCATCGGCTTTTTCCTTCAGCTTTTTTAAGGCTGCTTCAAATTCATTGGCACTTTTCTACATGTTAATACTGAGTATGTCATTGATTAAAGGCTACTGGGCTTTTACTCCAGCTACAATTGCTTATGGTGGTTGTGAAAATGCTTTTCCTAGTAACATATATAGATTCTAATAATTTCCAAAATAATTCTTAAAACTTTAATCAAATTTAGTAAGAGGGGCATTAAGACTGTCTACTTGACTTTTCAGCTCTTTAGCATTCTGCATACTTTTGTCCGAACTTTTCAGATCCTTAATATCCTACTCCATAGAATTAAGTGCCTTTCTATACTCTTCTAAGGCCGTTTCAGTGCACTTGACAACAACTTTTGCAGTGGCATTTACCGATTTTTCAACTTCTTTTGAATAATCCATTATCTTCTCCAAGAGCCCCTTGATAAATTTGGAACAACTGTAAGGGATCTATCGTAAGTACCAAAATTCCTCTTCTCGATAAGTCGCAGCATCAACGAGAGGCTTTATCCTCATATCAACAATGTATTTACGAATTGTTTGACGGTGACCGTCTAAGGTTTCAACGTTTTTTTGCAACTTCTCAGTATCGCTAATAATTTTATTTGGAGTGTAACTTCCAAAACAAGACTCTGTGTAAGGAATGACTTAGAGGCCTAGTAGAAAACCTACTAAAAGTAGATACATTATTATAATAATTTTTGACTTTGTTTTTACTTCATTTTTAAATCTAAAATTGGAATGACAAGTCAAATATTCATATTTTAATATGTTAGTGATCATAAAATTTTAAAAATTAAAAATCGAAAATTTTTACGCAAAAAGAGTTAACAAAATATTAGGAAAAGTAACTTCACGCCAAAATTTTCGTCAAAACGCATCACAATTTATATAATAATAATAATAATAATAATAATAATAATAATAATAATAATAATAATAATAATAATAATAATAATAATAATAATAATAATAATAATAATAATAATAATAATAATAATAATAATAATAATAATAATAATACCGTCTAACACATTTAGCACGTAAGACTCACTTCTAAATTAAATATCAACAATAATATTGAGAAAATAAAAGCTGGCAAATTAATTGGTCATAAGCTAAAAAAATGTGTTAGCAAATATCCATTTTTATGTAAAACAGAAAGGACAATCAAGTTGAAAGAAATGCAGAGTCAAATACACAGAGGAGCTAGGAGAGTTAAAAAGATAGATAGGGGTGTAGGCTATAGAATAAGGACAATTTACCTACATAAACAATTGATCGAATGCATAATTCTCCGACATGCAAATTCATTAAGATATACAATCAAAATAATTATATCTAACCTAACCTAACCTAACATGACCAATCCTACCTTCTCATATAAATATATATATATATAATATATATATATATATATATATATATGCTATGTATATATATATATATATATATATATATATATATATATGTATATATAT
>JABUQX010071021.1:0-15000 GCA_015478945.1 Trachelipus rathkii
GTTGTACTATTATCATTTTACTAGTTTACTCAATCTTTTAGTCTTATTATTATATCACTGAAACAATTATATATCTTTATATCTATATCGTTAATTATTATGTATTTCAATATAATAGTCATATCACAGTTTACCAGCTTCATTACTTATATCTCAACCACTCATTATTAGTCCTGTTATTTATTTTATTAATATCGTTACTTTGATACATTGTTTTTGAATGTGTTCTATTCTCGTAACTCGCAATTTTAACTTGTATCTCTTGTATTTTTTATCGAATTCTTTTAAAGTATATTGATCAGTATAATCTTCATAATTTCTTTAGTGAAATATTTTTCGCTGATAAATGTTTGAGTATTTTTTTACTATAATTTATTTATAATTTAAAATATTTTAAATTTGTTTTTAAGAAATTATTATTTATATTATTAACTTTCGTCCACATATATAACTAATTGACAAATAATAATTTAGCTTTATAGCACACTACTAGTTTGTTAAAGTTATCTCTCTTTTATTATATTCATAGTAGAAATATATTTATTCTTACCTTTCTAGCATTCATGCTGGACTTATTTTTTTATTGTTTTATTTTTTTTCTCTAGTTAACTTTAATATTTTACAAATATTTTTTCAGTCTAAAGGGTACTTCCCAGTCTTTCTTATAACTCAATGGTCCTTAATCTCACACAATTGTGTCATTTAAAATTCATTGATCAGGCAACGTGAAAACATATAATAAATGATAAACTAAATTCTATGTATTCAAACAAAGCAATATTGCATTAGTATATATTGTTAATTTTTATGTGGATATTTTTATTCAACTATAAATATCATAATACAATAAAAAATATGATTTAAATGGCAACTATGCTAAATAATGTTTCGTGACTTTTAAGTGATCTGAGTATAATTAACTGAAAATTAAAATAGAGTATTATACTGATAAATTTCCATTATATTATCAAAACCATATATATATTGTATATATATAAACAATTTACATATTAGGAAATAAATATAAATAAAATTATATCATGGATTTGAATTAGCAATTGTTATAATATTAAACTTAGTCAATAGTACATTAATTTAAATGGATACCAATATCAAGATATTAGAATCGGAGGGTGATAGAAGCTACTCATGAGTCACTTTTGTTATTTTATTACTTTAGTCCAAGTTGATGCATGATATGACCATGACGGTTGTTTTTCCGCATCATTCTGATAGATGTGACCTACTTTTTATCAGTGAGATTGAATGATATGCAACAGATTATATATGTTATTTCTATCATAGTGCAGAGTGAGATATGATTAAATTAATATATCAAGCAATGACATGAGGTGGATAGTATTCGATTTTTGGTTTGTAGAGTCAATTGGAGTGTGTAATTCTTATAGAAATGCATAACTTCACTACTTATGGTGTAAATTATAAAGTTATTCATTAATAGAAGTACCTAATATATCGAACCTTTTTATTATAATTGTGAATAATAAATATTAACTCAATAATCAAAATTTCATGTGGAATAAAAATGAAGAATATTATATATATTATAATATAATATATTATATATATATATATATTATAATATATATATAATATATATATATTATATATAATATATATTATATAATTATATAATTAATTATATTATTTATATATATTATAAATATATTATAATATATTTATATTATATATATTAATATATATATAATATATATATATAATATTATATTAATATATATATATATTATATATATAATATGTATATTATATATATATATATTACATATTATTAATATATTATATATATATTATATATATAATATATATATATTATATATATAATATATATATATATAGATATAATATATTATATATTTATATACTATATATAAATATAAATATATATATATATATACTTTAGTATTATATATAAGACGATTAAAAGGTATAGTATTTTTAGTATAATATAATTATTATTGTAATACTATTTAGTAATAATAAGTAAAATTAGTGATAGTTGATCTCCTTTCGATATTTTATAATAGTGATATTATATTCATTAATATTATATATATTAATATTATATATATATAAATAATATATATATTTTATATATAAATATATTATATATATATATATATTATATATATATATTATATTAATATATATATATATATATATATAATATATATTATATATTAATATAATATTTAATATATTAATATATTATATACATATAATTATATATTATATATATATTATATTAATAATATAATTTATATTATTATTTTCTTAAATATATATTAATATATAATTATATTATATATATATATATATTAGTTAATATAACGTATATATTTACATATATTAAAATAAGGTGATGTTTTACTTTTATTATTACTAATGTGGACAAGTTTTACTTATTTACTACAATTTAGAAATTATTGCACATATATATATATATATATACTCTTATATTTCTTTATTATTAAAATAAATTTCTATATATATAAAATTATTATAAAAGAATATATTATTAATTTTTTATTTATAATGCATATATTTATATACTTTTTCATATATTTTTATTATTAAAAAACTATATACTCAAGTAGTAGTGAAAGGGGTAATATTGAAATTATAGCTGTTTATTTATCTATACCTATACTGTCCTCTTTATTACTACCAATGATTTCTAGTTTACCTGACGAGTAGTTCATGGTCTTTTTAACTCGGCTCAAATATACAGAAGAAGCATCAGAAGACTTGAAGTGCACCGACCAGAGAAAATTTATGTTTGAAAACAACGACAGTATTGTGTAGGCCATATATAGTAATGATTGTTTTGTGGGACGACATATTACACTAGGAATAGTTTATTCATGGGTGTGGATACCTTACATACTGATGTGTTTTCAGTGAATAAAGTCAGAGACGCCTTTGAGGTAGATGAAGGAATATTTGATGTTCTCCAAGAACTAAACTTTTATTTTTCTGTGAATACTTATATTTGCACTAACCCATTAACGCAGTAGGGTGCGGTGATCTCTCCAAAACAGAGGTTAATAACTTGGGCTCAGAATATATTAACCGTTCTCTGTGCATTTGTCCTGCCGGTAGAACGCGAATAAATTTACGTTTGTGGTTTGCAACTATATGAATTTCTCCTTGTGTGGACGATTTCTCGCACATCTTATGTTGTGGGTCAAAATCGCTAAATTTTCTTATGATGTAACTTAAATAATTTTTGTATCAGCGTCCACAATTATTAGGTGCTTCACCATGTGTTCAGTTTGATTGGAGCCTCACGTTTAACTATGTTGTCGTGGATATTCGTGGCAACCTCATACTCATGATATTGCGCATGCACTTCATATTAATTCTTTGGTCTCAGATGGAGAGTGGCTCGCTTATAATCATTTTATTGACCCTAATGAGAATTTTTGCATCGAGAGATATAATGGCTATATAGGTGTCTTCAGTCCGCTTGACTATTTTCTCTGAGTGAATACATCAATTAAAATTAATTGTTAGTTGATGGTTCGTATTTTAAATTATTGATCAGTCTGTTTAGTTGTATATTAATTTGCGTCGATACAGTATTCGATTGATATTGTGTTTGATTGAGAGTTAATATCATTTAGTGATTTTAGGTCGATCGTGATGATTATTCGAAGATAAGATGGGTTGCAATAACGTAGCTCACGGTTTGCATTAGCATAGTAAGGTCGGTTATATTATGTTTAATGTATCATATCCCCTAGATTAATTTCATAATTGAGTACCGTGCGCCTTATTCTGAGTGGTCTAATATGCCTTTGTATATGTTTAATTGTAGATTTGTAGGGTGAACCTGAATATATTAAATTCGATACTGCTGGATCGTCTATTTGATAACCGAGTCATAGAAATGTGTGAACACGCAAATTATTCTTTAGAGAGTGGGTTAAGGTTATGTTAAGTATGATGGTAGAATTTAATATTTGAAGTCACAATCATGAAGTATCGGTATGTGAAATGACTTATGCGATTTATGGGTATTCGTAAATTTGGTGCATAAATCATAGATATTTCTTAGTATTATACTGATAGGTAGTATACTGTGTTTAAATTATAGGCTCGTGTGTGTATATTTTTAAATATTTTTATCTTGTGGTGAGTGTTGCCTCGATATTAATAATCATCTACAACACAACCAAACAAGCCGCCCCCGATAGCTCATGTAGAGCATCGCTCCACAGCCCACCAAACCCAAGCGACAGGGTCCGGTCTGGTGATATACCGTTAGTGGTTATACGGTAGTGGGTAAGAATGTGAGTGTATTTCTCTCTTAATATTATATCTTGGTGACTTTGGTCTCTCGTCCTTGACTTACGGTATATACGTATTATAATGTAGTACATACCTTACTTACCTTGAATTATAGGTACTTCATGTCACCGTGAGTAGATATGGTAGTATATTCATTCATAGTAAAATTATATAATACAATTATATATATAATTAATTAAATATTTATTAATTATATATTATTATATTTATATATAATATATATATATTATATATATATATATATATATATATATATTATATATATATGCGCTCATACTCATTATGACACCACATACAATCTATATAATAATAAGTATATCAACCTTATAACATAACACACTCAAATATATTTATTATGCTTCAGATTTGGATTGCTCCATAATACTTTATATGCTAATGAACACTTTATTTGTTGGTCAGCTTTATGATATATTTATTGTGATGAATTCATCTTTGATGGTACTCTATAGCTATTGATGATGCATCTTTGATGGTCAGCATTATTTTGATGAACTTCAAGCTAGTTATTGATTGGTTTAAGTATTATTTTGATCTGTTTCAGTAATTTATTAGATGGTATTCAATCACTATAAGTGAGTATATAGTGGTGTATTTATCTATTTAGTAATTTATACTTAATTAAGTATTTCTATTGATATGCTAAGGTGAGTATTAGCGAAGTGAGTAGCAATGAGTGCATCAAAGTGAAATTGAAATCAATGCCAAATTAAGAGTTATCCTATAAATAGTTAGCTAAACTGAGTGCCACTAATAGTTCACTTGAGTGTACCACTTTACTCAAGCTATTTCTAGCCTTCCTCTGAAGCTCTATGAATTTACCTACTATTATATTGGTGTCTATCTAGGTTATTATACTAAGGTGATATTGAGGATATATATGATTGTGTTGTATATTACAACAGTGTATGTGCTTAGGATAAATAGATCTTAACCTACTACTTATAGAATTATATATTGTTGCACTCTTTGTGTAACTGTAAGTCGAGAGCAGCTATATTTCTTATTTTTTGTAGGTACTACAACTCCGGCATGTTAAGTAGGTGAACATAGAGTGATATTATGGGATCTATCAAATTTAAACCTTATTTAGCGACTTTTATTGTATATCAATTTTTTTTTGATACCGCTATGAACCTTATATTTGGCATTGCCTTTTTTGGGCAACTCTTGAAATTTTTTTAACCTTAACTTATTTTTTGGGCCTTATAATATATATATATATATATTATAATTATATTTTCTAAATTTTTTTCTTATCTTAAAATATAAACACCACATTCTTTATGATACTACTTTATAACTCTACAACACAATAACACTCATCATTCATACTAACCTCATATACAGATACTATCACATCTATAATCACACTAGCCATAGTAATTATACATTATCTCATTACCTCATTACGCTTACATTAACAATACCACCTTACTCGGTACCATATGCACTTCTTACTATCACTTTAATATATATATTAGTATACCACAATAGGTCACTTTAATAATATATCATTATCATACATTAAACTACTATGAATTATATAAGTACACTTTAACAACCTCCCACATAGACACTTACCTATCTACTATTATCAATTACTAACTCACTCGAACTACACACCGATACATTATATACACGTACATAATACTGTTGATGTCGTATCAAATATTTTTGAATATTCTTTCATATATTTGATAGATCATATCTAATCTTTTGGAATGCTCACTAATTTTATTTAATTATTTTATTAATACTAATCTATTACACACATCATAGAACAGAGTTAATATTAAATGGTGATCTTATTCTACCATATAATATTAAGTTCATAAGTGTAACCATATATATAGGTAGTAGCAGCTAATATTGACGCCTCCGCATGTGAAGGTACCCGAAACACTACTGTGGTTCCCTCAGTACCGCGCTGCGCTCATACGTCGGCTCGCGTATCCTTTTCCGCGTTTGCGCGGGTTCACGCCCGCGCGTGAGCCGCGAGACCGGTCGTTTCAAACGTGGTCGTCAATATCTTTTCGCCCGGGCGCTCTTGGAGTCTTTGAATGACTTATACGTTGATTTAACTATAATACATCAATTAAGTGCACATTAATTATTATCATTACTATGTGATAATTTATTATATAATATAATTAAGCTATCACTCCAATTGATAAAGTGATATCTGGTATTGATATTTCATTCATTTGTTAATTACTCCACAAAATAGTTAACACATTACATCAACCAATTGTATTAATATAGCTTTTGGCGATCATTATGATAATAGTTTTAGGATGCACGTGCTTAATCGCTCTAGCTAAAAGCTTGACTATAGATATCTGTGTGTATGATATGAGTTTTTGCGGGTGTCGTAGCACAAGACTAGTAATACATATCTCGGCTGCCAAATACAGTTTAAAGAACAAATTTTTATACCTATAAATGTGAGCGTATAAAATAAGTTCTCACTCTGTGTAGTCACAAGCTCATCTTTACGCAAGTTCTATAGTGAGATATTAACATAGATGAATTACTGTCAGACCAATTCACAAGTTAATCTTGGAGAAACTAACTCTTGAACACTTCTTACGCCTTGCGTTGTAATCTTGAATCTATACTCTCGGATCGAGCAATGTTTCAGTTTGAAATATAGTTTGATTGGTGTACACACACACTAATAGATAAATTAAATAATCCATTACGAAGGTTGATTTTTTCTCTTTTTTGTTACTATATACGCACTATGGGAATATCACCCCTATCTTTCTGGGACCTGGTATTGTGATTATGCGCTCTGGACTTCAACATTCGTATGTGTTTCAGATGGTGAGGTGTAATTAAAAAGGTTATTCCTAAATTTAGGCCTAAATTTAGGCCTAAAGTAGTTATTCCTGCTTAAGGTGACTCATGAATAACCTACATTCTTAGTTTAGAAACAAATGAAAAAAAGTTTTACTGTATACAATTTGAATAAAAATTGTAATTGTGCACCGCTTAACAGCAAAAACGAGGTATGATTTGTGTACACATAGTGAGGAATTATTGGGTGGCGTGAATTAACACGCCTGCTCAACCATCAGTGAGGCTAGTTTATAAAAGAGATAGATAATTTGTGTACATCTCAAATTCATAGATAAGAAGTCTCAGGTCAGTAGCCTCGATAAAAGATCAAGTTGTTTTTCATATAACTTTTATAAGAAATAGAAGGGTAAATGTGCGTGATATAATACATGTAAAGTTCTCGACAAATACATGCGGAGTGCGAGGGTGATATTGTAATGATGATATTTTCTGCGATTGTATCGTGCACGTGTTGGTGTCCACAAAATAGGGAATAACTTATGATCTTCTTACTATATGCATAATAGAATATGACGATAAGAAGACTACCGAAGAACTTGTTCCGAAGATGAAATGTTTATTGAAATAAATACTTTGAAATATTTTTTATTAATGTTATAAAAATTCGCATTCCTGACAGCGATATCTCATTGGATGCTATAAACTAGGTGCTTTACTCTTTAATGAACTCGGGTCTGTGTATTTTTTTAAATAAGCTATAACATCTGTAGAAGCGAGATCTAATATATAATAAAGGTTTTCCTAATAATCATTATTTTCAATGTAAATTTTTGCAATATGCGCACTTAAACCTTATATATTTATTTTTGCTATCAATTTTTTTCTAGGTGGTATATAGAGGTCAGTTCTATTGAAATATATATGATTGATCGCACTTGTGATATATGTCAGTAAGTTGCAAAATAGAACAAATTCGTGCCATGGGAGGTCTATCAGAGAATGTTGACTGTATGGGTGATTTGGCTAGGAGTAGGAGCTGTACCTTTAACTCCTGTGTGATTTATAATACGATTTATTCCGCTTTATTACAAGTAAGTACAAATGTCATGTTTTGTTTTTAAAAAATCTAAGAGTTCCTGCTAAAGATGGACAATTAAAGCAAAATGTGAATTCACTATTCACTGTATTGTGTAATTGTGTATATTAAGCATAATATATTAAAACAATAAAGGTATTAATTAGTTAATTATAATTAAATTGCTATAGTTCAAGATTTAATATGATTAATGATAATAGTGTTTGTAATATATTTATTTATGTAGTTAGACTATTTAGAGGAATCTTGAATAAATTTTATTTTTGATGAGTGCTTATTATTTGAATGAAGTAAATATAAATGTACGTGTTTTAATATGATTACTATAAATATATTAAACATATATAATTCAATAATGTGAAATGCTCTCGTGTTTATTAATATATGTGTGGTTTGGTGAGTTGTGTGACGCTGATGGTGGATGAGTTCGTTGTTGTTGTTTATGATGTAAATATTCTGTGTGGTTGATACGTTATATGTAAATGGTCCTGTGATGATGTGAATTGAAAAGTGTAAATAGCATCTTGATAAATGTCTCAGATAGAATCAAGTAAAATAAATGTGTGTGTGCAGTAAAGTAAATCTGTGTGTGACGTTGTTAAGGTAGTGGTAATGATGGGTGCTGCTGGGTAGCTTGCTTACTGATAAGTATATACCTCTCCTTGGTGTGTGTATATGTGTTAAGGTACATTTCTGTAAGTGAGAGTGTGCATAAAAAAATATTGCGTGTTATTGTTAATATAATGAAATATAATTTTCTGTGATAGTGTTGATAGCTCAAATGGTATCAAAGTAACTAGATAGTGTTGAATGTATGTTTAATACTTGAAGTAATGTGGTTATAGGTAAATTGTGATTATAACAAGTATTAAACAGTTAATAATAAATTCTTTGTTTAAAGTAATACTTGATTTACTGTGATGTAGAGGTGGTTGTGAGTAGATTTTGTGATGTGTAAGTTGATAAGTGTATTTATTTGGGTTAAAATGTTTATAATATAGTGGTCCATATTAGTAAGTGAAATTGATGTGTATAAAGGTGTCATGAGTTGGTATGTTTAGTGTATATAGTGTGATAAAGTGCTGTGTGTGTGTGATGATAGATGGTGGTTGTACCAATGTCTAGTGTGCTCGCTATAACGTGTAAATGTATATGTGTATCTATTGTGTAATCATTGTAAGTGTCATACGTAGCAAAAATAGATGTGTATAAGTGCTTCATTGTTGGTGGTGTATTAAGTGTCATAGTTTGAATATGTGTGATAGTGTTGATGAGTGGGTGTGGATGTGGTGTGTTGGGTGGTGGTGTGTGTGTGTGTGTGTTGGGTGGTTGAATGGTAGTGTGTGTTGTATGAGTGAATTAATAACGAATTAGGCATGATGTTAGAATAACACTTAAGTTATTAAATGTGGTATATGTATAAAATGAGTGTGGATGGTGCAAATAGTATGTGTGATAATAATAATATTAAGATAATATAGATAATTAAAATAAATATATGATATGAATATCAGAAATATAAATATAAAGTATGAATATATAGATGAAAAAACTATAATGTTATATATAAATATACATGAGTACACATATGTATATACATATGAGTTAAAGTAGTGAAACATATGAGTTAATAGCATAAATCATGATTAAGCAGTCAACAAGAGTGTAAGAAAGTAGAGAGTCAAGTAAAAACAAAGCATACTAAATCCAACCCCCCCCTTGGTGTTAGGACACACCTCTAATTTACTCATTTACTGATTTACTGTTTTAAGGTAAGTAAATGGTAATAATAATAATAATTGCAGTTAAAGCAGTAAAAAACTATATGGAGTTAATCAAGGCAGTAAAGCAGAAAGATTTATAGCAGTAAGCAGAAAGTTAAAGCAAAGTAAAGCAGAAAGTTTAAAACAGTAAAACATATGAGTTTAAAGCAGTAAAGCAGAAAGTTAAAGTCGTAAAAGACAGAAAAGTTAAAGCAGTATAAAGCAGAAAGTTAAAGCCAGTTAAAGCAGTAAACAAAAGAATACTAATCCTTAAGGTGTTAGAATATACAACCTTCTATTGAATTTAATTGATTTACTTGCTTTTAATCGTATAGTAATGATATGTGAGTTAATAAGAGTAAAAGCAGATGGAGTTAAAGCATATAAACGACAGAAAAGTAAGGGAGTGCAGATTAAAGTGCAGATAAAAAAAGCATACTAATCCCCATAGGTGTTAGGTAACACCTCTAATTGATATTACTGAACTTTATACTGCTTTTAAGGTATGTAATGTTTAAATAAATATGTGAGTTAATGTAAGAAATAACAAAAATAATATTCAAGACGTTCTAGATTACTTTAGTCTGTCAGTAAAACATATAAAACAATGAAATACTCATCGTTTTAATATTAGGTAATAACCTCTATTGATTTACTGATTTACTGATTTTAATAAAAAAATTTAATATGTTTTTTAAATATAATATTTCGTACAAATTTGTAGTAAAATCAAAATGATTATTATAATCAGAACTCCTGGATTTTTTTCCTTCTTACATACATTTTTATAAAAATTTACTCAAGTTCAAAAAACAATAAATTTATGTACTATTTGAGATATAAAATAATTGTTTAATTCTAAACTTACTCTGCTAACCATAGGGCTGTCAAATGAGTTACAGTTTTAGGTATCGCGCGAAAATGTTTTTTAATAAAAATGTTTAAAGTAAATGAAATAAAATGAATGACTCATTATATATTGAGAAAGGAAATTCTTTGAAATGTTTAAGTCATGGAATAAAAATGAATGACCAACTTAAATAAGTAATATATATTTTCATGTGGCGTTCCGTCGGCTGAAATATTGCGCCTACGCAGTGGGCTGGTCATACGTCGGCCCGGGCGGGATACGCCGGCGGCGGGAACGCGGCGGGCCGGGACGCGGTTGGACGTGGATCGTTTCTCTGCGGGATTTCGCAACACCTGCGAGTGCGGGTCTGCGCCATTCTTGGTAAGTGCGTGGGTTGGAGGGCTCATGCTGAGGCCCTGGATGGTTAGCGGGTGTGTGAACTATGCGGGTGAAGACTTGGAATATTAACTCTGAATTACTCTTCTGATGTGTAGGGTAAAAGATGATAGTTGAAGGCTCATCTAAAGATGAAAATGTGGTCATCCCAAGTGAATATCCAATATAGATGGTTATCAAAAGATGACGTCATCAAATGTATGAAGTCATCAAAAAGATGAACGCTTCGATAGTTTTGAGGCCATCATGCTGAGGCATATTATATGCTGAGGCACTCAGAAGTTTAGGCATCAAGTTTGAGGCATTCAAAATTATCGAGTGTGTGAGTGTAAGTTTAAAGTTCCTGTGTGTGGGTGTGAGTGTTAGTGTATATGGTTTTTAATGTAAGTTCCTATGGAGAGTGTTAGTGCTTATAAGTGTCATAGTGTGTATAAAGTGGTCAATAGTGAATGTGTTGTATAAGTGTTAATATGTGTTATGTGTGGTAGGTGTGGTGTGCATAATATATATATATATATATATATATATATATATATATATATATATATATTATATATATGATATATATATAATATATATAGCTATAAGTGAATAGAAAAAGACTAACTCATTGTAGGAAGCATCCTAGCAGCTTGTAATAACCAATTCGATACGAACTTTAATCCTAGGGTAACACCATATATGGGCTATTCTATGGCTCAGGGGAAGGCTAGAAAAGGCTTGAAAAAACGTTGGCACTCAGTTGGCACTATGTGGCACACACTTGGCACTTATGTAAGCACTCACTTGGGGCTAGGCATCAGTTACCTGGATGAGCTCAAGGCTGGGTGGAGGCTATGTGTAGGTGTAGGCTAGGTATCTGGCAAGGTCAAGACCGAAATATCATGGCCAAACAAGGTTAAGACATCAAAAAGGGCTAAGCCCCTAAAGGGTGGCCAAAATTAGCGTGGGCCAAAATTGGCCCATGGTATCTGGCAAGGTCAAGACCGAAATATCATGGTTAAACAAGGTTAAGACATAAAAAAGGGTTAAGCCCCTAAAGGAAGGCCAAAAAAATTACCGTGGGTCAAAATTGACCCATGGTATCTGGCAAGCTTTGGAGAAAAGGTCAAGGAAAAAAAAGGTAAAGACATCAAAAAATAGGGTTAAGCCCCTAAAGGGGTGGCCAAAATTAGGGTGGGCCAAAAATTGACGCCATGGAAGACCAAAGGTGATCGGATAAAAATTAGGGGGCAATACGTATGCAACGGTTGCTTACGCAACCGTTTTGCGCGCAACCTTCTTCGAAGGGTTGCCAAAAAATTAGGGTTGCCAAAAATTAGGGTTGCCAAAAAAATTAGGGTTGCCAAAAAATTAGGGTTGCCAAAAAATTAGGGTTCTCAAAAAATTGGGGTTCTCAAAAATTTAGGTCGCCAAAAAAGGTCAGTTTCCAAAAAGGCCAAAAAAGTCAAGGCCCAAATTGGTAAGTGCTCATCCTCAGTCGGCATTTCGCAGGTCAAGACCCAAAAAAAGTTAAGGTAAAAAATTCATGGTTGTCCAAAAAGGTCAAGGCCAAAAAGGTCGCGGTCAAAAAAAGGTCAAAAAGGTCGCGGTTAAATTTTAGTCCAATATCCCTGTCCTACAACTTCCGGCTTCGGCTCCGGCTCCAGGTCCCCCTAAAATTTCGCCTCCGACTCTGGCTCCGGCTCCAGATCCCCCAAAAATTCGCCTCCGGCTCCGACTCCGGCTCCAGTCCCTCAAAAAGTTTCGCCTGCGGCTCCGGCTCCGGCTCCGGCTCCGCAGCCCTGGTAAGAGGGACAGAGTAGGAGGAAGTTATACAGTTTCCGGGGCCTGGCTGTATTTTATGCAGATATTTGAGGTAGTTTGGTTAATGTTGAATTTATTTTTGTAGTATTGCAAGTTTGAGATGTAACCTCATCTTAATTTGCCTAAAGATGACTGGTTGGTTGTTGGAAGTGAGTTAAATTCGGGTGCTATTTCTAGTAGGTGATCATTTAATATATTGTTTGGTTGTCGATTTCTTAAATATTGTTCTGTTGGTGAGTTTGTTTTTGCTTAAGAATGTGTGGCTTTTCTCTAGTATGAGCATTTCTAGGAGTTTACGCAGTGTTGATAGTAGTAAAATTGGGTGATAGAAAGAGGAGTTTGAGAAGTATTTTCCAGGTTTTGACTTTGGGATGATAATTGCTCATTTCCAGAGGAAGGGAATGTAATTTAATTTGATGAAATTGTTGTATATGTTCGTTAAATGAGTTATTGCGATATTTCCTAACTGTTTAATAAGGATGTTTGAGATGCTATCAGGACCGGTTGCTGGTGAGTTTTTGAGGGTCTTTATAAGTGTTTTCATATCAATTTGGTTTTATATTTTTTATTGTTTGGCCGTGGTTTGCCTTTTTATTTTCAATTAGTGTGATCCTTATCATTTTCCTAATTATGTGGATGGGTGGGTTTTATTACTTTGTTTTGAGAAAGAGTTTGCGAGTGTGTTGGTATGGTTGGTTTGGAGGGGATTGAGTGTTGGAATTTTTATAAATTCGTGTGTGAGGGTTGGGTTTTTTTTTTTGCGTTGTTTAATGTTCTTATTAAGTTTCTTTCACATTCTATTGTTGTTTGTGTTTTGTAGGGTTTTTGTTAGATGGGTCTGAAAATTATTTGAAATTTTTGTTTTGGTTAGGTTTTGTAATTTTTGTGTTTAAATTATTGATTTGTGTTTCTAATTTTTGTTGTGTTTGAAAGTGCTGATTTTGATAGGTTTCCGGTTGTTTGATCAAATTTGGGAAGATTCCGGTGTAAGGAGGGGTACATTTGAGGTATCCCCGATATTATATATATATTATATATATATTATATATATATATATATTATATAATATATAATATATATATATATATTTTATATATATATATATATATTATAATTATATATAATATATATATATTATATATATATATTATATATTATATATATAATTATATACACTTATATATAATATTATATATATTATATATATATATATATAATATATATAATTATATATATTATATATATATATTATATATATATATACTATTATATATATTATAATTAATATATATATCATATATATTCTATACTATAATATATATTATTATATTAATTATAATATATATATATATATATATATTACTATATATATATATATATCATATTTTATATATATATATATATATATTTATATATATATATATATATAATATATAATATATATATATTATATATATATTATATACATAGGTTTGTGGCTTTTTGAATTGTTAAAGAGAAGTTTTGGATGGCTGTGTTTCGAGTTGTGGTATTTGAGATTGTTATAGATTGAATATTATTTTCTATGGAGAAGCAAAGGGAAAAAAATAAATTTATTTTTTTACTGATTTTTTTTGCTTGATTTTCTTGATAAAAGAATAGAGTGATTTTTTTTGCTTTTTTTTGTAGATAACTTATAATAATAATAGAAATTATATATATATATATATATAATATATATATATTATATATATATATATTTATATTATATAATATATATATTATATAATATATATACTATATATATATATATATATATCTATATATATATATTATATGATTTACATTTATTTTTGGACTTTTAGCGATTTAATTGAATGGAATCAAAAAATTGAATAATAATATTTTCGAAGGCTACTCTGCCTCAAATTTTT
>JABUQX010071021.1:20000-25000 GCA_015478945.1 Trachelipus rathkii
TTTCATGGTTTTGGGACTCAGCCCCAACACCATATGAGCGAAGAAACACGTAACCTCCGCTGCAACGATATTACTTTATAAGAAAGGTGTATGCAAAATTTCATCCTTCTACATCAATTTCCAAGGTTTTGGGGCTCAGCCCCAGAAGGGTCCCCGGACACCCCTTACGAACTTGAAACTATCTTATTCGATATCTACGATCTTATAAACATATATTCTGATACCAGTATTGTTATTAAACAAATATTTACTAACCTCGCACCGCACCGGCTCCAGCACCGGTGCGTGCTATGGCTCATTTTTTTTTCAACACATGAGACTTCTTCTTTTCCTCTTCTTCCTTCCTCCTTCTTCTTCTGTTTTGCGCTCCGTGCATTTCTTTTTCTTTTTTTCGGTGGGCCCCCCCGGGGGGGGTCCTCAGACCATCTATTGGGAACTTGAATACCTCATATACAATTTCTGATGACCTTTATAGATATATTTATGAAAACCCAGTATGTGCTAAACGAAGTTTACTAACTCAACCGACACCGGCCACACCACTGTGTCGTACCCAACTCTGATATTCTCTTATTCCTCCTTACTCCTCCCTCATTTCCTCCTTCCTTCTTCTTCTCCTTCCTTAGCTTCTGTCACGCATTTTACTTTTCTTTGGGAACCCCCGGAGGTGGGTTACCCAGACACCCTTTACGGACTTATAACCCTCATATTCGATCTAGGACCTTATAAACATATATAAGGACACCAATATAGGAAAAAAGAAATATTTAGTAATTCAGCCTCCGCACCCGGCTCCAGCACGGTTGTCGTGACGACGCAAACTCCACTCCGACTCATTTTCGCCTTCTCTTATGCATTCCGTCCATTCTCTTGTGTTTCGGCTGGGACCCCCATCCATTCGGGGGTTCCCTGGACTACGACCGGACCCTTCCTCCTCTTACTCATTCCTCTCTATGTACTCCCAAATATCATTTTCTATGCGTTCATTCCTATTTTCGGTGCCGCCATCTTCCGGAGTTGCTCGGCCACTTAACCTCGTCACGACTCACCTGACTGGCTACCAAACTTTAGACGGTACGATAACCCTAACCCTATAAAGATATATAATATATATAATATATATATATATATATAGTATAATATAATATAATATATATATATATATATATATACATATATATAATATTATATATAATATATATAATATAATATATATATATATATATATAATTATATTAATTATATATGATATATATATTATATATATATATAATATATATATATAAATATTATATATATATATATATATATATAAATATAATATATAGTAGTATTAAGACTTTGACGCTAGCCACCCTTTTCGATATGAAGGAATAGAGTTATAGTCTGAAAACTTAGAATATAATCTATATAATGGATTAGTGACGAATCCGTGTTAAAATTTCAAGTCGTAGATGTTATATAGAGGGTCCACCCCGAGAGCGTAGCCGCTACGCCCACGATTTAAGCCCTTTTGCTTCGCAACCCGAGTTGAGTTAAGCCTAACGGCTGACATTCGACCCAGGTGTTCAATGCCCGTGAGAGAGAGAGCGACGAGCGCGCGCTCGCGCGCGTGCGCATACACATACAATTATTATTATAATTACGTCGAAGATTCGATTTCCGAAGAAATCGAATCTTGAGTCGAAAAACACGATCCCTGTAAGGGATCGCTTTTTTTTTACCGCACTCCGACTCCGACTCTGACTCCGACTCCGGCTCCGGCTCCGGCTCGGCTCCGGCTCCGGCTTTCCGGTCCGGGCGCGTTTTGGTCGACTCTGTCTCCGGCTCGAAGAAGTATCCCGGAAGGGATCCTTCATGAGTTGTTTTTTAAACCCTTTTGGGTTGTTTCAGCGACTCCGAGTCCGCACTGCACTGCACTGCACTGCACCGGTCCCAGCCGCACCGGCACTCGCCTCTGGTTCCGACCAAATCATTATAAGTTAGAGTTAAGTATCGTTGATTAAATTATTTGGAGTGGTTTAGATGATGACGTACCCAGTCGAATGGATGATGTTACATCCCCAGGGGGGTCCCCCGAAGAGGACCCCACCCCCTAAAATAAATTTAAGTTGTTCGTATAAAGCTGAAATTTGGTGTGAGAGGATTCAGAGTTGGATTTCTAGAAAGAGTGATATTAGGAATTAGAGTTGGCTCGCACCGGTGCTGGAGCCGGTGCCGTGCTGAGTTAATAAACATTCGTATAGCAACAATATGGTGTCTTTATTTATGTTATTGGATCTGTAGATTTCGAAAAAAAAATGGTTTCAGAACCATCAAGAAAAAAAAAAAATCAATAAATAAGATAAATAATAAATAAAATTCTTATTCTTTTTGTTTATAAGTTATACCAAATTTACGTTTCTTACATACCCTAAAGCAGTTAAATCAGTAAATCAAGCCATCCCAACCCACCCTCCTTTCCATGATCTATGATCTATTGATCTAATTGATCTATTATCTATTGATCTATTGATTAAGTCAAATTTTTTTACTAAAATTGTCATGTTTACATACCCGTAAAGCAGTAAATCACTAAAATCAAGCCACCCAACCTACCCTCCTGTCCATTCTTGATCTGATCTATTGTACTATTGATCTATTGATCTATGATCTATTGATTAAGGCAAATTTTTTACTAAAAATTGTCATGTTTTACATACCCTAAATCAGTAACATCACTAAATCAAGCCACCCAACCTACCCTCTTGACCAGTTGTGATATTGATCTAGTTGATCCTATTGATCTATTGATCTATTATTAAGGTCAAATTTGTACTTAAAATTGTCATGTTTTACATACCCTAATCAGTAATCAGTAAATCAGCCACCCAACCTACCTCCTGTCCATTGTATCTAGTTGATCTATTATCTATTGATCTATTTGATCTATTGATTCAAGCCGCTTACACCCCTTCGGGTGATCCCCCTCGCAGGATTCACACCCTTTCAAGGGACGCATCCCCCTGGTTTCTCTCGAAAGGTATGTGTTGCCCTTAGATACTCTTGGTGTAATGAAAACGTTTATCTTGAGTTAGATACGTTTATGTTAAATATTACTATACAATGTGGACAATAACAGACTGATTTGTTAGAGAATATGTTTTGAGTTTTTGTAAGATATACTGTGTTAACTAAACAATGATGTGTTAGAAAACGTGAGCCTAGTTAAGTTTTTGTTGAATAATGTTAGCTTTTTACCCTAGTCTTTTGCTAATGTCTACGTTTTCATAGCGTCAAATGATGTTATACTCGAAACGAGTTACACTTTGATGAAATAGTTCAATTCATAGTCAAGATGTGGCATTCTCTTGAGTTAGATTGTCACTTGTTAAGGATTTTGTAGATTAAATACGCTTTACCTGTGGCTAATCATGCCGAAATGGAACATATCGAGTTATTTAGACCGTTACTACTTACCTTGATCAGTTTAGGAATTTTCAGATTAGCGATATTCATTACGCAGTATGTAGTTTGCATTACATTTATAGTTCAGAGTCCGTTATATTAGCTTATGGTGCCTAAAAACTTTTTGGTTAAGCATATATTCATATAGTATATTAAAGAACATCATTTTCATTATTCCAAAATGGATACTGAGAATATACTTGAATCATAGGTCAATAATCAAGGTGGTTGACGGGAGGACTGCAAATGAGAGGGTTTGATTTTACTATTTACTTGATTACTGCTTTAAAAGTCAGTAGCTAATTTAAAAAATTATTACGTTTTACTTGATATTTTACTCAAAAACTATTTTTAGTTATTTAGGATAAATTGTATTTTTTATGTTTGGGTTAAAACTATTGTATGTTTGCAATTATCCTTGGGATATGATATTTAGACGAGTTATGATTGAATTTTGTTAAATGTACGAAGTTGATGTTAAACATTCTGTTACTCAGCATTATATCTTTGTCCAGTAGATTATTAGAACAGTTTATCTAGAACCTTTTGTAAATTACGATGTTAATGTAAAATTATCATGATATGTGAAAATATGCCTTGAAAAAAAGTGTGATAGTTACGTTTGACGATGTGTTAGGTACTATTATTTTGGTATGTGCAGAAGTTTGTAATGTAGTGGCTTATTCGCACGTAAGGGGTGTTAGGTTTGTCTTTGTACATCATATTCTTAGTTCCATATGTTTAGTTAGCTTTATAATGTGGAAACTTTGCTTACGGTTAGCAACTTTCGCTGCTCTGTCATGAAGATTAAACAAGTTATAATAAAAATTGTTGGTAAATATTGCTGTCTCAATGTAAAAATAAGGGAAAAATGTTAAAGACAAGTTTTCAAACTTTAATAGTTACGTTTTGTATGTAATGTTACTTTTGGTGTTAAGTGTGGAACTTGTTAATGTTAACAGTTATCGGCTTAAGTGTGTGTAGATTCATCGCTTGGCATTATTTTCTTATTTCTGAATGCTATGTTAGCTTTATTATGGAAAACAATGTTACGTAGCATATATTCTTGTGTAGTATCTAAAAACTTATCTTGTACTATGTTATTCGTTGTTGTTGTATTGATGTCGAACGAGAAATTATACCCTTTAACTGATATGGCTCAATTCGTACGTCGTATTTCTGTATTTACTTTTCTTCTATTGTTGAAAGAAAGAATTCTCATTACATTTAAGGGATGTTTAATACTATTTCTTCATCGAAGAGGATAGTTTTCTCATGTGATACCGATGGACACCTCCCGCCCTCTACGCTGTTGTTGATATCTTCACGAGGAGTTTCGTATTCCCCATAAAGTGTCATTATATAAAGCGTAAACGAATGGCGACTGTACATTTGCTTAGTATATCCTGCCAGAGGGTCAGAATAATAAATTGCATCACTTTGATGTAGATGGTTAAAGCATTAAAATTCTTTTTCAGTAGATTGGTATTTCTGAAAGGAAGCGAGTCTAAAAAGAGATAAGCTAAAAATTTACTTTATTCGTCTTTACTCAT
>JABUQX010071021.1:30000-31849 GCA_015478945.1 Trachelipus rathkii
GAATATTTCACATGATTTTGCCTTTGGTTTGTTTAAAATTAGGGCAGTAGAAAATAAAACAAAACAATATAGGGAATACTTATCTATTTTTAAACATTATCTTTAATTACTCATCACTGGGACATGAACGATTTTGCCAGTCTCGTATATATATATATATATATATATATATATATATATATATATATATATATATATATATATATATATATATATATATATATATATATATTATATAAATATATTATATAGGTATATAGATTATATCTGTATATAGCAAAGCATATATACGTTATTAGTTACACATATTCATATATAAATATATTAGATAAATTAAATGATATATATATATATATATAATATATATATATACTATATAATTATGATCTGACTGTCGTCGGAGTCGGACGCATAGAAAACAGCTGGGATGGAAGAAACGAGAAGAGCAAGAGAAGGGATTGGAAACAGATTGAAGAGGACTGAAAACTTCAGAAGAGCTACTACAGAAAGCCTCAAATAGTTTTTACCTCTAAGGAAAGCGTATTGTATGTTGAAGAATGAATTGAAGCTAAATTATTGTTTAGAAGTAGCGGAGAAAATTTATAAACCTTAACTTACGAATATATTTAAAATATTTATTGAATCGAACATTTTGAAATTAAAATCAAAATTTAAAACTAAATCAAAATTAATATTTAAAAAACTTAAGAGGAGCAACAAAATTTTCTGTCCAGGTCTCTTAATTAATTTGTAATAAGAATATGCTTTTCACTAAAATAGTATGCGAAAAAAGAAAAATTTGGAAACTGTTTTTTTTAAATTATTAAGTACTGTATAACTAAATATGATTTTTGATTGCAAATTATTGGAGCTACTTCTAGGTGACTTTTGGTCGATATAATGGTTGGATATTTCGGCGCAGTCAGGGATGATGATGATTTTCATTGCATGGTTCAAGGGGCTGGGAACCCTCTTTTATCATTTTTTTTTCTTTCTTCCCGTGTACGGTTGTATTGGTATGAAGAATACTTTCTACAGCCGACACCACCCTGCAGTCATGCGGGATATGGTTTTTGAGTATAAATAAATAAATAAAAATATATATATATATAGTTGGATTAGCGTAGTTAAAAAAAATCGATATTTTTTAAAAGTAATCGATGTTTTGATATTGGTTTGAAGCAACGCTTCCACATATGTTGTTAGTAAAAAATTGCCACAATTCCGACATATTTATAAGCTTATAAGCAACGTTATAAGGTGTTTTTATATATTATTTCTTTTTACGTTCGAAAAATCAGTAAGGTTATGATAAGTTTTGCTGAGAATACACAGATTTACTGTGTATTTTGTTTATGCTTAACAAAACTTATTTTAACCTAAACTTAATGGGTCCTAAGCCGAATTTAAATTAATAAAACAAATTGATAGAGTGGTAGAGTACATATATTTATATATGAGAGAGATTTGGCAGCGCTCTTTTAGTCCTCTTACATGAGGACGAAAGATAATGAAAAAAGCCGATTATCGGAAATATATCGATATTTCGTAACTACGCTAATCTCAATTATTATCATATATATATATATATATATTATATAATATAAAAATATATCTGAATATATATAATATACTATATATATATATATTATATATATATATATATATATATATATGATATGTATAGATATTATATATATATATATTATATATATATATATTTAATATATATATATAGTATAAATATATATATATATAATTTTATATATATATATATATATATAATATATATATATATATAATATATTATTATATATATAAATATATATATAATATATTATATATATAT
>JABUQX010071022.1:0-31846 GCA_015478945.1 Trachelipus rathkii
CTTCCGGAGGAGTTCCTCCATCTCTGTCCTGCCATTTTGAACTCTGTATTAAATCCTCCGTGCCAAAATATTGTAGAAGAGAAGAGGCGGATGTCACTTGCCGAAGGGCACGACGATCACGATTCACACCATGGATATCATCATAAAGATCATAATCATCATCATCGACATCAGAAAGACTCCAGCCAGATGTCGAAAGGTATTATTATTATTATTATTATTATTATTATTATTATTATTATTATTATTATTATTATTATTATTATTATTATTATTATTATTATTATCATTATCATTATCATTATCATTATCATTATCATTATCATTATCATTATCATTATCATTATCATTATCATTATCATTATCATTATCATTATCATTATCATTATCATTATCATTATCATTATTATTTTATTAATTTATTTTTATTATTTATTTAATTAGCAATTACCGAAGGAAGTAAATTTAACAATATTAGTGTTATTTATTTGTACTTCTTTTCCATTTGGATTTAGTAATTAACAGAGGAAGTAAATTATTATTATTATTATTATTATTATTATTATTATTATTATTATTATTATTATTATTATATTGAAAATTTTTAAATCTGAATCAATTTTTATACCTTTTTGCAGGTTCTTTCATTTCTTGATAAATCTTTATTTTCAGTAGAATATTTATTAAGGATAATTCTAGAATAAAAAAGTTAGAGCCTTTTAATTGAATTCCAATATTTCGCCAGTATACGTCAGGCATAATCACAGTTAACTAGTTATAATGAAGCCGCTGAAAATTTATTATTATTATTATTATTATTATTATTATTATTATTATTATTATTATTATTATTATTATTATTATTATTTTGTGTATATACTTTTTCAATAATATTAATAGTTTGTGTTAGTAATTCACATATGAAACTAAACTCGGGCTCATAGTACATACTTGTCACCCCTTTTCTGTTAAAAATATTATTAATATTTTTGTAATTTTACTGTACAAATTTGTAACGTTCTTTTTAACCGAACTTTGTCTGACATGATGGTAGAGTGTGGACCAATAAATGAATAGTAAGTTATTAATGTCGCCTCGAAATAGCTGCAAAATGCCTTATTAAAAAGTGAAGCTGTCACTGTCTTCGCGCAGTTAAGGTGTCAACCAATTGTAACATCTTTATGTCAGATGTTCGTAATTACAGTGTCATCTTCAAAAAGAATGGATTACACACTTGTAAAACAAGATATGACACAATTACTACTGCTGTTAGTTTTTCTTGTACAATAAAATTAAATGGTTATGAATTTGAGATTCCCATCCACAGGTTTAAGAATTTTTTTTTTTTTTAAATAAAATTTTCCAATACTGCATTTGATTTTTTTTTCTTCTCAGATTCGTGGTTGGCTGCTATCCTAAGCTTGATTCTCATAGGATTAGTTGCGTTTTGTTGCATAATGATCATTCCGGTTCTTAAGAAAACCAAGTATTATGTTCTTATCAATCATTTCCTTATGGCTCTTGCTGTTGGATCACTAGCAGGTGATGCTTTGATTCATCTTTTACCTCATGTAAGTATTTATCTTCCAATTATTGTTACCTGAAAGTTTAGCAGTTGTATTAATAATAATAATAATAATAATAATAATAATAATAATAATAATAATAATAATAATAATAATAATAATAATAATAATGTTCGTTTGTTTGTTTGAGTCTGTGTACAGGACCCACCACAGCCCACAAAGAAACGACCACGATAGGTTAAAAATCCAACTCTATGGGTTGGTTTTAGCCTAATGCTTTTGATAAATGTTTTAAGAAGGATATTTAAATATTTAGAAATTCAGTTATTTTATTAATTATTAACATATGTTAAGTATGTCAAAAAACAGTGATTCCTAATTGATATATGAAAAGAAAGAAAAAAACTAATAATAATTACTGCCATCATACTGGAGGCTTCTTAATAATAAATTATTTTATCGGGAAAACATTATTTAAACAATAGGTAATATTTAAAAATTTGAGATGCAAATCACATAGAATTCTTATTTATGTGATCGCTTTTTGGACATAAATCTAGAATAATTCCAAACCGTAGTTTAGTTATGGCTTTACAGCATTCCTTGGTATTCTGGTTTTCCGATTTTTCTCAATTTACTTTTAAACCATTATTGTCTTTTATATGACGGATACCAGTATATAAGATTCCACATTCTCAACAGAGATTTTTATAAGAAAAAAGTAAATAATTCAACACGTACGCAGTTATATAGAGTAAATCTTGTCTGCTTTATAAATTTTCGAAAGAAATGCAATTTCTTTCTAACAACTAATTTTAATGATCTTGAATATTGGTACTATGTTTTAACGGAAAATCCGATATGGTATTTCTATTAGCTTAGGAAAGTTTTATAAAATAATATAATAACATTCCACCGTAGGTGCAAGGTAAAGAGTTAAAAATAGCTTTTAATCAAATTTCAAAAAAAAAAACTACTATTTAAAAATTTTAGCGACCATAGGTGAATAAATGAAACGGGTCATAAGATATTTTGGTTCATATATATATACTTTTATATATGAATAAAATTTTAAATAAGTTTACTGTAATAATATTAAAATGTTCATCTTGTTTCATTTTAATAATATTACCGAAATTTTTTCATCAATTTTTAACTTTTAAAGATTAAAATTTGTCTTAAAATGAGCGGCTAATCCAGATATTGGGCTTCTATTGACAGTGACATGCCTTTCTTCAAACAAAGTAAAATGATAAATATCCGAACACAAAAACGAAAAAAAAAATACCAAGTATCAATTATAGAGGCTAACAAAGTGTAAAACTAATAAATTATAAATTTTGATGCTATCAATTTCTTAAAATTGAATATAATATATATAATGGTACTTTTTTACAACGGACACATCAGTATGTTGTTTGTTTTCTTTAGAATGTTTATAAAAAAATAATAAAATTCCTAAACCCGTTGGTGCAAAGGTAAAAGATTCATTTGTCTTTAATATTTTTACAAAAAAAACTATATTTATTTTTAAAATTGTTGCAAAAAATATTATAGATAGAAAATAAAATAAAACGGCCACAAGTGTTATAACGTCTCTTTCGGAACGTTTATAAAAAAATCAAAATAATTCCCAACCCTGCGTAGAAGTGCTAAAAGCTTCCATATGTCTTATATAAAAAATTTTTAATTTTTTTTGCATTTTTAATTTTAAACTAGGAATTTAATGTATTATAAATGAGAACGAGGCTACATTCAAATAAACTCGTAAAGTAAAAAATAGGAAGGTATATTATAAAAAAAGTAAATATAAATAATATCAAAATAAAAAAAAGCATAAGAAAAAATAAAGAATTAATAAAGAACAGCTAATATTTAAGCATAGCATAAAAATAAAAATGAGATTTCACACATCTCAACGACTCAAGACCTTAGAACATTATTTTTCACTTTTCACAACGCAAATCTAATTCGAGGTTCAAGCTCAGTTTTTCAAAAAGCCACCTCAGCTTGTGTCTATCCACTTGACTATTAGGGATAGGACAAATTTTATAATTATACAAACAAGCTATAAGAGAAATTTAATATAAATTTTTTCGACAGTTTTGTTTATGCTAGGGTGGGCCAAGCACGCAAATCTAAAACTTTCATTAATTGTATTACAACCACTATAAACAAAACTACCATTACTTAACTAGTACTACTATAATAATTATTATTGACAATATTTTTGGTCATTAAAAATTTATATATGTAACAATATATTATAATGTAACAAAAGACTCCTCTTATTTACTTTTTCAATATTTTTATATATGTATTCTTTATTCATTCTAATTACTAAGTCTTACTATCTGCAAAGTATCAAAGTTTCAACAGAATTCAAAGTTTATTTTTGTTCTTTATTTAAGTTTAAAATTTTCCGAATATTTCCTCCATTCTTCTAACTTTTAAAAAAATGTAGTATATTGTTCTTTAGACAATGAGCGGACTAATAATTCACAGTTAGTTGGACTTATTACCATGGGAGATTCTTTAAAATAAAGTAAATAAGTTTTCCTAAAGTAGTGTAAATTTTAGACTTTAAAAGTACTTATACAAATGACTACTGAACTTTTTAGTCTGTTGTTAATCGTTAAACGCTAATCTTTCAAAGGACATCCCAGATATCTGTTACTACTGCTTTAGGAAATACTTTATTATATAATAATACATATTTAATAGATTTGCCCACATTTTTATTTTTCATAAAGCAGTCAACAGTTTTAAATAATAAATGCCCTTATAATTCATATATAATTTTCTTATAGAAAAAGAAAAATTCTTCATTATTTTTAAACTTTTCGCTCGCTTGTTATTATTTAATTTGGTCATAAAAATGAATATTGGATTCCAAGTAATCATTAAAAAGTCACATATTCAGGTACTTGATTATAATAACTTCTATATATATTCCTTTTAATTAACAATAGAATTAGCAAGAATTAGAATCAGTTAATCATATATTATTAATTATTTATTATAATTTTCCTAATTTTTTAGTATATACGCTTAATTATGTCTTTGAAATATGGTGCCGGCTCTTATTTTAATGATCGAACTAGGTGTTTGTTCGTCCTACAGGAGATGCTTTAATTGACAAAATCGATTAATTCTAAAACTCGGGTAGGAACCAAGTGGTACTTAAAAGGTACATATCTTGCTGTTGAGAAACGTTATTTTTATTTATTAAAGTATAATGATTTTAATTATCGATAAAATAATTTCATTTTTTATTAACTTTTGAAAGCGATTTAATTATTGCGTGTAAAACAATATTTAACCCTATCCATAATATGCGGTTTTTCGAGATATGATGTATTTATTATAAATAAAAATAAATAATATCATTATTCCAAAACACCGTGGTGCAAAGTAACGAGTTAAAATATAGCTTCATTATTATCAATTTTCAAAAAAAAAATCTACAATTATTATTATAAAACCATTTAATTTATGCGACTAATTAGTAATATATGTAACGGTGCACATTATAATCTGTTGGGTCTTAATTTAAGGAATAATGTTTTAATTGAAATCTAATTCTGTAAATATAGTAATCATAAAACTGAAGAAAAAGGTAACAATAAATTATAAATCTTGTTCTATTTTACAAAATTTTAGAACATCTTTTGTTCTATTATCTTACCTTTAAAGACTTAATTCTGTCCTTAAATGGAGGCTAATCTAGAATATGTTGCTTCTTAACAGTGGTAGTCTGTTAAACAGAAAAGATAATTAAGATTCCCAAACAGGTACGTCGATAGTTATAGAGTAACAATGCTATTGATTGCTCTTAATAAATTTTATCCGTAGTATAATGCATTTATTATATTTTACTTTTCTTAACGTATCTATTTCTGGGTGCTAGTATCAACTATTTTTTAAAGCTACATTCCCCTAATTCAAGATATGCTGTCTTCTTGCCTAGGAAATCTTTAATGAGATAATTATATATATATTTTCTTCTTGTGAATGCTATCCGGTTTTAAGATGATGCTTTTTGAGTTTGTTTGTCCGGAAGACCAAATACTTAATTACCTTGCCAAGATGCTGTTAGAGATAATTTCATCTCCATATTGATAACACGGCCAGCATAGATTGTTGGCTCCCCTTAACCAACATTTTCATTTGCTGTTAAAATCTAAATCATTCGAACCGTAGTAAGAGTTAAAGAATATACATCATGATTCTTTATTCCCAATATTTTGATTTTTTTTCCACCAAATTGAAGTAACGCTTAAATATACTGCAGAACTTAGTTCAGGGTTTATGAATTCCAACTATTCGTTCGGATCCTATTACGGCATAGATTGTAGATAAAAGTTAATGAAATATTATAGACCTCTGTAAGTATTAAGATTGCTCATAATTCATTTCTTGTGGACTTATAGTATATAGTGTATATGGAAAGATTGACATATTGGTTACATTCTTATAACTGTTATGGGGAATTCTAGTGTATATGGTTTGGTGCCAGAGTTTTTTTTATATCGAGTATTCAGTATATCTTTTGTCTATTTTTGCTTTAGAAATAACTTATATAAATAAAATGCTATGTAACCATATTAAAACCAAATCAGGTAATTGCAAAGTAAAATGTTTTATGAAACTTAATTTCTTTCTTAAAAATTTAAAAAAAAATAACTTCCATTATTATTGTAATAACTAATTTACATCTTGGAACAAATTTATTATTTGAGTACCATTAAATAAACGAAGTAATTAAGCAATTCAAGATCTTATAAATATTTTAATTACCAAAATAGATATGCTTTCTAGCATCTCAATTACTAATATATAATTCCAACAGAGTAGAGTATTAAGTTAGAAAAATTATTCATATGCTTGGAGTTCTTCATACTCAAATTTTTCCGGTGAAATTGTGTTTACTCACATTTTATTTTTTAGACACATAAATTATGTTTATTAAAATCGAGGGTCTAATTTTACTTTGTAAATGATTACTTAATGATGTGTTTTTCATCAAAAAGTTAATATAAATTTTCTTTAAATAGTAAATATACTGGTTCGTTCTAGACAATATTTGCTCAATAAAATCTATTTGAAAAAACAAATATTAGGTTATTTTACTTTTATCCTTAATTATATGATTTTGTTTAATTTTTTTTTCAAACATCAACAAGTATTATTAAATGTGATGACTTGAGGAAGATTTTAAATAAAAAATTTAATATAACCACAATATTTTCACGAGGGAAGAGGTTACTATAAAGGTTTTATATATAATTTTTCAAAAACATTCTTCATGTACATATTGTAAATATTTAGCGACTGTTAATGGTTCCAATAAGATAAAAACAGAGACAAATAATTAGGTTTAAAGATATGGTGGAATTACTTTAGGTCAGGCTTGTTTTAGAAGAAAAAAATATCTAAATAACATGTCTCATCTACATGGATATAGTTATAATAGCTGAAAAGATTTACAGATCATATGTTCCGGTTATTATATTCTAGATTTCCCCCGAATTTTTCCCTCAATTTTACCTTCTAACAATAACATATAGTCTTTTAAATTGACCGGCTAATAGTAGATTTGAGACTATTCTTATGGAGTGAGCATTTATAAATATAATAAGTAAAATGTAATAAACTCTACGTACGTACTATCTTTAATGAAGAAGAGTTCAAATCTTGCGAAGCTTTATAATAATAATAGTGATCTTTAGTTACGAATATGCTAGTTTTACTTAATAACTTTATAACGATCTATGTGTTAATGTTTTTAAGGCCATCAATATGCTGTTTCCTGCTTAGGATATGTATTTATTATTAATAATAAATATAAATTATTATCCCATACAGTATATGCATTAAGTAAGAGTATTAGCATTATAACTGTATAATAGTTCTTTAATCAAATTTTTATAAATAAATTAAAAGAAAAACTCCTATTAGTTAAGTTTAGATATATATACAATATAGTCTATTTTAGTAAGGTCAATATGGTACTAGTAAACAAAATGGATGAAAGCGCCCTGAAGATGTAGATATTCTTGATACAGATTCCAGGATTTATAACTATTATGATATATTAGAACTTCTAACTACATTTCTATCACTCTGGTAGTTATTTAAGTTTGAAATTATTTCGTTTCTATTTTTTTAGTATTCAGAATTTATATATCTCATTTAATTTTAAACCCGATTAATATGCTTTAAAATGAGCAGTATAATAATATTTGTCTTTACATGGAACTGATTTATAAAAAAGTAATTTAATTCAACATAGTACCAAGTTAAGATCAATCTTCTGCTTTATAATATTTTCCAGATAATGAAATGCATTATTTTTTGAATTTTTAACGATCTAATATTGGTACATGTTTTTAAACGGCCCTCATCCAGATGTATTTCTTGGCTTAGGAATTGTTCTTTTAAAATACAATATTAGGTAGAATACAATGGTTTTGTTACAAAGGTAATAGAGCTAATTGATATAAGTTTCTTTAATCAAATTTTTCCAAAGAAAAATAAACTACTTTGATTTTTTATACATTTTTGGCGATATTAAGGTTGCCAATAAAATAGAACTGTGTATAAGAATGATTTGAGCTTTACTCTTATATAGACGTTATATGTAATAAATTCTAATCCAGGTACATAATCCGGTAGGTAAAGTTAGTAAAAGTTACATATCTATGTGTTATTGCTAAATTATTCCGACATTTTTTATAATTCTACTTTTATACTGAGTGTATTGTTTTAAAATGTGAGGCCGAGCTAATCAATTTGTGTAGCCATTTACTTAGAGTGAATCGCTTATTAATATAAAAAAGTACTAGTTAAATTGGTTTTAAACACATAATTTCAAGTTATATGAGCTCATTAGTATATCCTAACTTTGAGAATTGCTATTTTTTTTTTCAAATTTTAGTTCTATTTGGTGCTATATTGTTTAAAGCGATCAAAGTAAGCTGTTCTTTGCTTATGGAATAATTTATATAACAATATATAAATTTCTAAACCCCCGTATATTAGATTGCTTAAAGAGTTAATAGCTTTCTTTAATCAAATTTTTCTCCAAAAAAAAATACTAAATTTTAAAGATTGGCGATCCTATTTTATGGTGTGCATAATAGAAGGCCTCATAAGATATGTTGTTTGTATTCAGGGACTTCTTATGATGATAAAGTTCTAATATTTTAAGTAAGGTTTTAGAAGAATTATAATCTTGTTCCCTTATTCAAATTTTACGATTGTTCTCATTTGTTATTTTACTATTAAATTGTTTTAAAGTATGAGCCGGTAATCCAATGTTGTGCTCTTACCATGGGAGTGTTTGAAATAAAACAATAGTAAAATTAAATCCAACAGTATAAAGTATAGAAGATCCATCTTCTGCCTTTAAATTAAATTTTCCGAGAAATGCTTTTTTTAACTTTTACGATCTAATATGGTCTGACTGTTTTTACACGCAATCCAGAATATCTGTCTTTCTTGCTTAGGAAATTTTTTATAATTACAAATATTAATAATTAAAACCGAGTGAAGGTATAAAACGGTTTGATAGGTTTCTGATAATCAAATTTTATAAAATATAATCAACATTTATTTTAAAACCATTTTAGTGTACTTATTTACGTGAGGTATTTAAATATGAAGATCACACTAGAATATGTTTGGGTGCTATTTTATTTAGGAGTGTTAAGTAATTTTTGTGAAATTATGTCTAAAATAAGTTACAACCGTAGGTTCAAAGTTGTTATTTGAATCTGTCTATTGGAGTTATAATTTTTCGAAAATATTTTTATTTCTAATTTAATATATATTCTTAATATAATGTTTTTAAATGAAGCCTACATCACAGATATGTTGGATTCTTACAAGTAACTGTGTATAGAACATAAGTAAATAATATTCAAACTAGTAAGTTTATTAATAACTAATTCTTATCCTGACTTTATAAGAATTTTCATCGAAAGAATTGGCTCTAATTAAATATTTAACCTATTAATATCAGAATCTATATATGGATATACTGTTTTGATAAACGGCCAGAATTCTGCGATTTTTTGTTATTATTGTGATAAGAGATGGCTAATATCAAAATATAAATTGGTTCATTATAATTCCTACCCCGTTTGGGAAAGGTAAAAATTGCTACCAAAATTTTTGAGGTATTTTAATGTATTTTCTTAAAAAGGAAAAAAAATATCCAATTATTTTTAAAGACGTTTTTGTGGATTTGATTAGCTGAAATATAATTAAATAAGGACAACTAATATATATGTGAGGCTCTCTATTACAGGACTTGTTTTAATAGAATTATTCTAAGATATGAATATCGAGTTTATTGGTTCTTAAGAGCATGTGAAAAAAAGAGTTCTTAGAGTCATAAAGATTGTGATCATTTTAAGGTGGGGGCGAGAATTGTTCTTATTTTAAAGTTTTGAAGAGGCGAAAGATAAATTGCATATCTCAATGATGAAGCTGCAGATCTATCTCTTATCACTCTAGCTCGCCACGGAGGAGAGGTAAGTCTAAATTCTATTTTTTAAATTGATAATACCTCAACTAGAATTAAGATAGAAATCTTGTTGAAGAACTATATCAATGTGACGAGAAATGTAATTAATAATTATTGATTAAGAAAAAGAGTTGATTAGAAGCTAGATGGGGTTATACAATATCCCCAGTTCTTAGATAGCTTCATGGGGGCTATTGTGTCTATTTTTAAAGTTGGAACTACTAGTGATAGTTTTTCCTTTAGGCTCTATAGGAATTAGGGATAATCAATAGTAATTTAATAGAACATATTATTGCCTAGAAATGGCCAAATTTGTCAAACAGTAGGTGCAAAAGTTAAAAAGAGTTGTCAAATACTACAAAGAGTTTCTTGTTGTTCCAATTTTTCCCAAAAAAAAAAAAAGAGTTATGTAATATTTGTTGACTATACAATTTGGCCACTTAATCTTTTACGAGGTCTTGTAAGCTGTATATATCAGAGACAGAGAATTATCTAAAATTATAAAAGTTAGTTCATCGTTTTAAGATTTTTGTTGGATTTGTGTGGATCTGTCCTACTTTTCTAAAATGAAACTTGACTGAGAATTCGTATGTTATTATTCTTTCTCTAGAATGATTGCAACATCTTGGAGATATTCATTATAGTTTCAATCATTTTCGGCAGATTTAATTTTTTGTTGGTTATACTTAATTTTATTAAAAGATATAGAATTGATCTTATAGAATTATACTTCGCTATGAGAATCTCCCGACAGTTGGATTGATGTATGGTTATTGTCTTATAATAACAATAGAATCAAATCATTTTGCAAATTTGCTAGCACGAGACATCTGAAAAGGTTAAATAAACGAGTATGCATAATTTGATGTTGTTTCTCAAAATGACAGTTGCCACTAATTTTGACAACGCCTGCAGTATTCTTCAAATTGATTAAAGCATTTATTTTTTACCGATCTTATCTTGGTCCTGTTTTTAAAGCACAGTACCAGATTCTGCAATGTTATATAGCTTTCCTGAGTCATTTATATCACCAAAAACAAATAATATGTTGAAATTTAGCTAAAGACGATCTGATTTGAAAAGGGAGTGAATACGTTGTAAATAATACTATTTATCATACATGTTTTAAACAGAAAAAGATATAAAATAATAGTTAATTTTAAAAACACATTATTAGATTAATCTTTACAACAATGGAGTTATTCCCATCTAAACTGGAATACCAAGTGAACACTGACCTCAAGTCATGTTGTTTCTTCTTCCGGCCTTGGTTTTTCGCACCTCTTTACTCAATTTTTCCGAGCATACCGAAGATGAGGTTCTCAAAGACGGCGAGTAGTATTTCCAGTTACCATATAATATGCTATAGAATGTTAGAGTATCCTTTCTATATAGTCATTTAAATTAATCAAAACATTTTTCAACAATTTGTAGGTAACATTAGTTCTATTCTATAAACTACTCTGCGCGGCTATCTTAGGACTATTTCTGGTGTGATGTTACGAGTGGTGTAAACTCTTGGCGGGCACTGATTTATTCCAACCCCCGTACTTTCCTTTCAGAGCACCATACTTAAAACGGAAGATAGAGTTCGAGTCTAATTAAATGTTCGATGGTAATATATTTGTTATATTTAAGCTAAAGAAAGTCGATTTTTATTTTTGATAAATACATTATTACATATAACCAGACAAGTGCTTGTGCACGTGCTAGTTGAATTAACATCATACTTGTGGCTTTCGTAATAGGTCTTATTTAACTGCAACCAGCATTGAAAATTTATATTAACTTTTTTAATCATGTCACATTCTAACTTCTGATATGATTCGAACAATTTCGTGATATTATTAACCCTCAGTTTTCAAACCTTATTCATGGTCACTTGATTGGGTATTTGCTGGCCAGTAAATACAACCCTATAATTTAATTAATTTAATTACGCACCTCCATTGGTTCAGATAATCAACGAGACGTCTAAAAATATTAACTGAACAGCTTATTCTCGTCGTCAGTTATTCCCCACCCGAGAAAATCTCTTGTGTCTATGAATATTTTGGTAGGCACGGAAAGTCTAGCGTATATAGGGAGTCCGGCAAACATCAAATCAAAAATTGAGCTTGCATGAAACGATAAGTACTGTAATAATAAGGTTTTGCTGTATTACAGTTGCTTTCTGATCCTATAAAATCATTCTCCTCCTTCAGCAGATTAGGTATAAATTATTGGTTGTCAGTCCGCAATTTTCACAAAACTCCTGCTATCACTTCATTCATTTTTTTATGGTCGGGATTGGTTTGATGAATCGGGCCAAGTTTAGTTCTCAGCGCTCTTTTTTATTATCTCCCTACTCAATATGTCACTCGATTTTCCTTAGAGCATATACATTTTCACTAGTGTCGTCCTGTGCCGAGTCTCATTCAAAAAGCATATATTGGCTATCATCTCTAACCCTTGGTCGATGCTGTAATACCCCACCGGTTCACTCAGAATTATCACATATCACTAACGATAGTATTAATAATCTGTCCACAGTTATCTGCAGTCATAACCTTCTTTTTTATATTACTCACATTCAGAATGCTTAGAGAGAAAAAGTACAATTTTGTTCATTATAAATTGTGTCATTTTATATTAATTTTAAATAAGGACATTTTTTAATACAACTAATATTGGTTATTAATAATTTTTTTAAAAAATAATAAATATATTCCTCCTAGGATTGCAATTTATAACTTATCTCCTTAATTCTTCTTATATGATTAGAATCTTGTAGTTTATAACCTAGACTAGAGACTAAAAAATTCAATTTTCTAACTTCTTTCTTTCTTTGTGTTTCACGTGTTTCTTTTTGATTTGTTCTCTCTCTACAGATATACCTAATATTATGTCCCAAGATTGTTTTCCCCAACAACTACATTAACTTTATCTTAACCACTGCTTCCACGCCGTGAACTCATACTATTGTGCTAAGATGACGACATCGCGGAAGCTCCCGCGAGTATGATTTCTCGTGTGTATTACTTCTGCGAATTGTGTCTTATTCCGTAGATCATCGAAGATCTAAACATCCAGATAATTCACGTCATCCACGTACGTAAACACGGTTTCAAATTAAACCAACAAATTGGTTAATTGCTATTCTCTCTCAGACACGTCTCGCACGGCTTTTTTGTTAAAATTTACGTGTTTACACCCTGACATATTCACTGGTCTTTTAACTGTAGACTGTTCATTATATCTCGGCTCTCCGCAGGTCCTTATATGCAGATGAATACATATCTTTTTAAATACCTGATAATTAACATAGCTCAAAATTATTCCAGCTTTAAACATATAAGAATATATTTATGCAAGATTATGAATTTAATATTTATTTTAAATTATTTAAGACAATTTAATTATTGGTTAATATATGTTTTTAATAACGCTTATAATAATCTCAATATTATGTCTGTTAATTATTTGCATTTGAGTATATAAATAATTGTTATTATCATAAATCACTTTAATAATTTCACTCATACCTCCATGTATAGTGTGGATAAGTAGTATCAAAGTTCACATACTGCTTACTATTTATTTAATTTATATTTTATGCGAGAGAACGAGCAGATATATACCATTTTTTACTCACATACTTAATCATTCTTTATATGTATTGTGTCTTCACTTCATATAATCTATCATGGCAGCCTTAACGTGGCATATATTACATATTTTCGTTCCTTACTATAATTATCTGATAATCGCATGACTATGTTATAGTTACAGGGGTTGTAATGTATCTCTACATGTAAGATCAATCTTAATAGTATATGTCATAATATATTAAATTACAGAGTTGGTTATCTCAATATTTAAATAGCTATACTAAATCTACTACTTACATAGTTCGTTATTATACTTCGTAGTGTGTTTTTCATTAAAATTTATTCACTTTTTAACCGCCATTACATACTATGTTTTTCACTGCGCGGCCTACTTACAGATACTGTTATGTTTTTTCGACTATACTGGCGATTTATTTATCCTACAATGTATCCTATTTCGTTTTACTTCTAGTATACTATATTATAACGCAGGACTTTGTGCTTTATTACCATTATCTGACTACCTGATCTTATATTTACCTTTCACTCTCCTATTTGGTTATAATATAATTTGTATCTGTGATCTCATTAGACAAAATGATATTTATTTACTAATTTTGTATTAATCTATTTAAGTTCTATTTATTTTCTTGAGTGCACTCTTATCTGATTACTTTATATATCTCACGTTCATTCGAAATTCCTTTTTATTGATGTTCTCAAACTGGTTGTTTTACTCTGTTGTTTTTTTTATTATAAACATATATTTTTTAATTTGTTAATCTTTTAATTTTGTCCTTTAGGTTTCATCATATTAAATTTTTTAATATAATATTTGTTGATAATTATAAGTGTTATTTTAAATCACCACCTTATTAGCTCGTCTTCCTTATCGCACACTTGTTTTATTAGCTTAATAATATTTCCTTTCCAACACATTTACAACTAATTTGAAATCTACAAGTGATCGTACGTACTATTACCTCTCTCATCGACTTATTATAATTTGAAATTATTTGGTTACTTCTGACTCTCAAATTGATTTTTATACGTGGGATAGTGTGTGCGCCATCTGTCCCAACATCTTCAACTCGATGCATGTTTTTTTTCGATATGTGGCATTACCTGAGATCACTGATATTGTATAAAAAGTGGACATATATTTGCTCAATTATATGCCAGCTTTCTTTTATGAGTGCTCCGTTGTGAGGTGTTTAAATTTGATCAGAGAAAGCGGTTTATTCCGCGCTGTTTTTTATCTCTGGTGCCTGTGCATTATTGTGTTATTTCTCTCGGAAAATAACTTACTCTGAATTATCGTATAAATCTGCTTTTAATAACAACTGAGTTTATACTGCTTAATTCCGTTCTTAAATTTATGCGCTATATTTCCTGAAAATTTTCACATTAAGAGCTTGCTGCGTCTTTTATATGCCGTCTTGAATACGGTGCCCACTATTTTTATTCTTAACTCTCATCTTAAGTGGTACTGATTGTGATACGCTGTGAGTTCTCCATGTGCAGACTAATTTTTTGCGCTTGTGTGATTGACGAGAGGATTTTCCAGCATGACCTTGGAAAACATTAATGTTCGTCCATATCCACTTTGAAACGCTCATGATGTTGATTCTAAAAGGAGAAAGAATTGAGATTAATGTTATTTATACGTAGTGGTAAATCCTTGACGGTTTTTCTAGCATGTAACATTTCAATATGTGTGTGTGCGAGAGCATGCAAACGGGACTACATAATAATTTTACATTAGATTCTTTCCATATATCATTGTTATTTTAATAATATAGATATTGATATGATATCTATAAGTTATGCTTATAGGTTGTTATTAATAATTTTTTACTTTAATGAGGAAAATATATATAAATTATGAGGAGCGTTTATACAAAGGAAATGTCTTTCGCATTAATTTACACATCTGTTTGAACAGTTTATTTTGGTTACATGGTCATGGATCTGGAAGTTCTTACGGTACTTCTTCAGATCTCGTAAAAACTATCCGACGTGTTTGCTTATGCAGCATTCCATAATCAGCGTAGGCAATATAGGAATTTTATATTCTGTTTTATGAAGAGGTGTTAGAATGACTTATTTGTTCTCTAATAATTGAATTATGATCAAAAATTAGTATTGTTTGTGTTACTATCTCAGAATATTTCATTAGTTGTGAAAACTTGTTTTAAATAAAAAAATTATAATTACTAAAATTAGCAGCCTATCTATGCCTTATAATTCATTAACCACTTAAGATATTCCTTTCAATATGAAAGTCGTTCCAAATATATGTCAAAGGACTTACTTTTCTATTTCACATGTACATTATGATCGAGATGAGGCGTGTTGTATTCAGGATTCTTACATATAACCTAAATTGAGTTTTTTAAACGTCTATATATTCAAGTCTCTTCGTAATAGCTTAACAATAATGTGTTTTGAAATCTATCCCACAAAGTAGTCATCCTGCATAACAGCGTCCGCAAATACGAGAAAATCTGTCAATATAATGATTTCTCAACGTGCATGTCCTTAACGCAATTGATTTTCATGTTATGAACATTTTAAATATTTGTTTTCATACCATCACCATGGGTCCACCGTCTTCCTATATCTATTAGTTGTCGCAAACTTTTAGTTTTTTTAATTATATAACATAATTCGATTCTTTCTAAAATTTATGCATCTTCGTCGACTTAAACTTTACTATGTATTAGCCAACTCATAATTTCACTTAGAATGATACTTTGCTAGATTAGAGATATGCTTTCGTTCAGCTCAATACTCTAACTCCATAAATCTAGCCTTGGTCAAGGTAATGCTGCATTAACAATTGAGAGGTTTTTCGAAGCAGCGGGTTTTCCATCTCTTGTTCTGACATGTCAAACATGCTGTTGGGTAATGAATTTCATTTGTCCAATATCAAATATCTAAGACCATATGAGACGCATTTAGTGTTCAGCTTTACGGAGTGTTTAACCATATGCTTGACAGGATTGTTTTTTAGAACGCACTATGCTTCAATTTGAACAAAAATTAATTTGTTCTTTCGCCCAAATTTCTGGTATTCCATCTTTCTTGTGAAAACTCCAGATTTTAAATGAAGCACCCTGATGTATGACTTCTAAAACGTGCAGTTCCCTTCACGTTGGGAGATTTCTCCTTTCCTCATATAGTATTCGAATATTAACTCGTAAAATCTTTTCACATATACCTTTATACATAGTGTTGATGCATTATTTCTATCCAATAATAATATATCTTAACGTTTTTACTCGATTATTTTGGAGCTTAATTTTTCAGCCAAAATTAACTGTTTTTTTCAGAATTGATTATTTTGTTTAATAGAGATTTCTAGACCAATAAAATATATATTTGTGTCACTGTAACTGCACTATGTATCAAAATAAGTTAGAAAGTCGAGGATTCACCTTAATCATGAGATCTCTAATTAAGTTGTTTTACACTTGCGAACGGCGTTTTTGTTGAATGTCATAATTTCTCTCAAATCAATTTGTTAAATTTTTAGAAAAGACATCATCCTTGTTAGTCCTAACTGCATAAGGGATCCATCGAAACTAGCCTCTTCTCTGTCCCTTATTGAGCTTCGCTTTGAAACTTTTTGTCACTTAGTAGAGAGATATATCTAGATCCTTATATAGTAGACGCAGTTTGTTGCTTCATAATCATATTAACAATTAAAGACTGTGAGAGAGGTCTTTAAAACGTCCGTCTTACAATTACATTTTTTAGGATGTGAACAGCATTAAGTTCTAGTAAACTTTTCTCGTTTATGTAATCTTATAATGTCTAGTGGCAGTATCTTAGATGTCATCTTTGTGACGGTCTGTTGTTGGACAATACTAAACTATGTGTCTTCCCATTGAATGCATTTAAAAGCAGAAAAGGAATTTATTAATAGTTTTGAGTTGTCTTAATTGACGTTTTTTTCAATGTAATTCACTACTCTGTTCTGTTTTTATATTGTCCCGTAAACTTTTTGTTTAGTAATGTAACATCTTCTCTGTAATATCGAAATTCTATAATCTAGTAACTATCCCGTTGCGGGCTTTTTTTTATATACGAGAATTGATGTCATGAACTCTGCTACTTTTTATGCATAGCTTGCTTTAAATAGCATATATAATTTGTTTTGTCATAATTTTACCTCTCAACGACTTATCTTCTTATCTATCTGTTAATTCGGAGTTTGTTACAGGTATTTCGTCGTTTGCTTCGCACGCGTGGCAAATTACAGACACTGTCTTCTTTGTATGTACAAATATTCGGAAATTTGATGGTCATAGACAGGCGCAAGGGGAATAAGTACTGATTATTTGCATTGGACTCTTGTGTGTGCGTGTCATCTTGAGTTTCTAATGAAAAACTATCGTTTCCGTTTTGTGTCTATAATCCATATGTGTCAGATTAGTTAGATTGCTGATACCACTTGTGGAAGTAGCAAACTGCTATTTATGCATCTTTTCACTGAGAGAATTAAGTCATAGTATTCTTCGCTTATAGAGTATTTGAAAGCAATTAGATTCCAAATATTGTATAAGTAAATACTCTCTACAGGACGATGACAAATCTTTATTCTTACCGCTTTCATATTGAGATCCATACTGAAAATCCTTCGTTTAAAAATATTTCGAAAAACTTGAGTTCTGTTTTAACCGGTGTCTATCTCGAAAAGCCGATTATAACACTGTGTTTTACTTGTCTGGCTTTCTCAAACAAACGGCTAGAGAGCCTTCAAGTCTATACAGTACTTTAGGTGTCTAACTCTAGCGTGTTTATTTTACAATTGAGTAAGGAAAATGTATTAAGCTTTGCTAATTTCTTACTATGCCAGTCGAAATAGATCTATGAAATTATTATCTTGTGGAAAGACCCTTGTTTTTAATACAAAGATCCTAAGAAGTCTTCAGTAGATTCCACAACCTTTACTAGTATGCATCAATTCTTGAAAACTTTACTCGTCGATGCTTCTATATGGTAATAGAAATTCTTATTCGTGGAAGCATATCTTCTCTTTTGTCATAGTGACTCTTCCCAAATATCTTGTAGTGCTTGATAAAGGAGTTGTCTATGTTCAGGAGTATGGTCTGAGAATAAGGTAGGTATATTAGTGATGAGTCATCTCGAGGAGCAATTGGCAGATTTGACACGAGCGGATATATAGCATTCAGATTAATGTATATGCGTTGGCGCTTTGTAATATTGCAAATGTTGTTTGTTTGAAGAGTGTATGTCTTTTGTTCACTTGTGGATATGGCATGTGATATGTAGTGAGTCCTCCTACTCCCTCGTACTTCTTCTGACTACCTGCTAATTCTACAATTAAACACTTTGTGTTAGCTTTGTGAACTTCGCTGGACTCGTCTTCTTTTTCATAAGCTTTCTCTAAAAATACTGAACTCTGTGGAACTTTAGAGATGAATGTAAAGCTCCTAGATGTACTTCTTGAAAGATCTAAATGGACAATCTAGCAAATTCTTTGTATTTCTTAATTTTGTGTTTTTCCAATTGAAGTAACTTGTATTTTCACTCCTATCAACATGATCATATCTCTACTGAATATTGTTGTTCTCTTTATATTTCCGATCATTCTTTCAAACAGAGAACACGCGTTTGTTTGATGCATCTCATTTTATATGGTGGGTGTCATGAACTCCTCGCTATCGCTATCATTCTTAGTCTAGTGCAGAGAATTGAGATATCTTCTAGTTTTGGTATATAATCGGTAAGACAAATTGTTAGTTGATGTAAGTCTGTTCAGAGACCTCTTCATATGAGTCCCTATATACAAGTAATTCTGTGTTCTAAGGAATTTAAAGTATCATCTCGTAAGCAGAGAGTCCACCGACATATCCTTTTTTTGCTGTAGTTTGATCTTCTACCCCTCCAACCTGATATTGCCGACGTTTTTCCAAGTTTGTTCTTATGTGTTATAGTTTCCAGAGTTCCGAACCGATGCTCACGGATATTCTATCCTAGACTTTATTTTCCTGAGATCAAAGACTGCAAAAAATTCTCCATTTAAACTTCGTAAAGACTTCAGATACAACTTTTGAAAGTGATCGATTTGTGTCTATCACATTGATCTTTAAAATATTTAACAGCTCTTTTGAAGTCATAGTCTACTCTATGCACTAAATTTGCAAAATAGGTGAAATATGTTGTTCGAATCGGTGAATATTAATTGCATATTCTTTAATTAAGATAAAGAGACAGCAGAATTTATCATTGTTTTCGACGGTGAGTCGCCATTATTACATTTGTAGTGCTTCATTCTAGCATTCATTATTTGTTTTTTCTACAATGCGCGTTTGTTTATTTACATAAATTAGGTGAACACTATGATACACTTTACTATAACTCATTCCACGTTAACTCACAACGTAGTCAATACCATTTAGTGCAACTTTTCTCCATAAATCTACAAAAATTGTGAACAATTCCCTATAACTTTATCCTGAAATTGTAGTAGATTTTCATTATCCGTACAACTAGTAGTGACCTGATATGATTCTATCGGATTTCCATAATCTTCAAATTGGAGTCTTGGTCTCATAATATCGCGTTAACTTTCCCATATCCCCTCTCCATTTCCATATACTATTATTGCACCGTCTTTAAATTGTTGCGATTGAAAAAAATGGCTCATTTCGAATAAAGTGAAATAAGTTGAAATTCTATTAATAAATTCCTTAAAAGTGCTGTATCTATAAATTGTTATTCTATTTAATAATGAAAATTATTCAATTATTCTGTATCTATCAAACATAAATCGCGAAAACTACAAGACAAGTTTCAACCTCATATGTGCTTCTGATTTTTTCAATATCTCATACAGCAAACGTGCGGTATTTATAATAGCCTTTTATCTTTAACATTTCTCTCAGACGCATTAGAGATTGGTAGCCATCTTCTGTAAAGTAGGATGATTACTCTTCATATAGTTTTATCGTTCACCAATGGCTGATTGGTTATATTATGTTCTATATCTTATCTTATTTGAGCTTTATACATGGTCTTTCAAAGCATGTCTGTCAACTAACGTGCGTGTGTCGTCTAATCTTGCTAATGTAGTACTCATGTTTAATAGAGTCGCAAAAGCATGATATTTCCTGTTTAGATGTTTTATGAGTGTCTTGATAAGTTTGTACGTTATTTTAAATTCGAGTCTATTAAATATTAATATTTGTGGTGTTGGTTGTATAATGGCCTCTGAGTATGTTTCTCCTTAGTTGTGCGTATTGTAACGTGTAGTCATTAATACACACAGAATAATAGTAATATAACTCTGCATATAATTCCCCCGGTCTCTGCTCTTGTACATGCTATTATTACTATTATTTATCTAGAGCTGTGCCTTAACCTGACAAAGAGAGAGTAGCGAGTTCTTTGTCGCCTTGTAATTTCAACATTTGAAATTCATTTGTTAATTTTCTAAAACCTTGCATTTAAGCGCAATTTTATTTCGCTAATTCTTTGACTTCATAACATTGTGTTATCACTTGAATGAATTTAAAAAAGCAGAAAGAGATTATTAATTGTTTGTAGGTGTCTCTTAATTTGCGTTTTTTAATGAAATTTTTGAATATTTGTTTTTATATACAAAATTTGTTCATTTTAGTCTTGTGGCGACTGATGGTTAGCTTATAACAAATCTTTTCACTTTTCTACAAGATTAAGTCGTCGCTCCGTGTGGTGGCTCAGTTGTCCTTTACAAATAACGCGAATTCATTTGAGAGAGTCGCATTATTTCCATGAGCAACTTTCATAATAGTGGTATGAAATTAATTTGTGTGCTCGTGTCTTTAAAAATATTCGTAGTTAATTACTGGTTTATACAGACAATTTTGAAAATTAATGAATTGTGTTATTCATTGAAACTGACAAACTCTCAACACCAGACAAGCGAGTGTCAAATTATTACTTGATTTTGATTTAGTAGTCTTTAATCGGTATTAATGATTCCGCCCAATGTTTTAATAATCTTCGTCATTTGAGTCGTCTTCGCCAATTTTATTAACTGTTTTAAAACTATAATTCATACTAATACTAATTACTATTTCTTCACGCTTTTTTCTTATCTTTTCTTCTAAATCGCCACTGTATTATAGATAAATAGATATGCAATTTAAATAATTCGAGCATAAGCACCAGCTTCAAGGGCGCTTCCCGACCAAATGCAAAATCAATATGATTTAACTGCATTTTAGTACGATATGCTCTAGTGTCAATAAATAATCTGCTTGTTTCCATTTGGATGCGTGGCTTGTGATAAGATTTGATATATGAAAATAGTAATTCGTAGTCACGTTTTTGCGTGGTGTATCTTGTTATCCTGCGATATCCTCGTTTTTAATGAATTTATATTTGTTTTGTTATCTTATGTGAATACTACCTTTTCATTCACTAAACTTTGAAATACACTTACAGTAAAAGATTTGTAGATCTTCTAAAATTCGCTTCTTTATGTATCTTATTTCTTGTACCTCAGTATGTACTTTTTATTCACTCTTTAATATATGAAAGAATTTCTTTTAATTTTCAAATCTTGAAATACAAATGTAGGTATCATGTTCCAAGGGGCCCAAAAATCTATTAAGTTTAGGAAGTTGTTTAGAACGGGCATTCTACGATTGTGAAAATACCTTGTGTTTAATACGGATTTCCTTGATCCTGAAATGCAAACTAGCATAAGACACTCATACCTATGCTAGTTCCATTCTAATAGTGCTATAAAGTTCCTGTTCTTCAAATCTGTATATATTATATTTATGAGAATTTTGGAGAGGGTGTGTGTTAGGTGATATTTCCACTCGCCTGTCTGATAATATTGCATATATTTGTATCTACCTCTATCACTGAGATACTTGCTGATAATATAACAATAATTAATATAATATTAACTATACAGCATAGCCTATCTTTTTCATAATGCTATTTATACCACATTAAATTTCAGTTACATATGCTAACAGTGTAAGGAAAGTTTTGTAGCTTCTCCGTAAAGTTTCCAAACATTTGAAAATAAGTTTTTTGGGTATTAATCTTAAACATACGAGTATTGTTCATTCTGTTCTTTGATCGATTATATAATAGGCTTTTTCTACACTACGTGTGTCTTTGCTTGGTATACTTTGCATTCAGCATAAAACAATCGAGATCCTCTATTTTAGATATTTTAGTAATTTTTCATTGTACTTTAGAGCCTTGTTTTCTCGAATATTGGACGGTGTATTTTTTATAGACTTATCATCATACAAATATGGCTCTTTGTTTTTGTGTGTCCTATCTTTTGATTACTCTGGGTGTCTGGGATAACCGTCGTATTATGTATCTTACGTGTAACAATAGTATTGAGTGTGTGTTTATATTCATGCATTTTCCTGTATATCCTTTTTTCCGCATTAATGTGAGAAGAAACTTTCACCTCTTTCACTGTCTCAGATTATTTGTAGTTCATTAATACGTGATCTGCATATCATTTGATATATTCAGTAGCCTTAAATTAAAATTGGTATATCTTGTGTGGTATTGTTCAGACTTTTGATTGATCTCTGGATGGTATTAGCTATTGAACCGTAATTCTATTCGAGCAAGCTAGAGGGTATGATTGCCCCGCCTGATGTTTATGTAACTATTTGCTATCATTTGACAGTTTTTTTATGAAATTTATTTTTGTTTTTATATAACCAATATTTATATTTGTGAAAACGTGTTTTAATGAATAAAATTTTAATTAAAATTACGCTTTTGCTTAATATGTCACATAACGATCGGGACTTCTAACAGTACTATTCTAGATTTCAACTTTGAATATTTGGTATTTTACTATTGAGTGTTTAAGGTGATTTTCCAGCATTTGAAAATATGTGTTTTCTATTGAAATGCAATTTCGAAAAAGCAGAAAAGCGAATTTATCTTAGTGGTTTGTTGACATTTTGGTTTTTTATGATAATTTTCATATTTTGTTTTTATATAAAGATTTCTTAGTTGTGAAAAACTTTTTAATAAAACATTTTTTTTTTTTTTTTTTTTTTTAGCGAGTCTTAAATTAAGCTTTTTCTTAAATTTTCACATTCATTTAGAACTTTAAAAGTACGATTTATGCCTTAATATTCCATTTTGATTACTTGTAATTCTTAAATTGAGTTTTTAAATGTATTTTCAATCTTTTAAAAAATATATTTCTTGAATAGATCTTATAAACCTAATATAGATTTATTAATTGTTTTTAGGTGTCTTAATTGACGTTTTAATAATTGAATTATTTGTTTTTAAAGCAAATATTCATTAGTTGTGAAATGTTAATAAAAACATTTTATCTTCTAAATTTAACGCTTCTAAATTATTCACACTAAAATTTAGTAACTCTAAAAAGTAGGATTTTTCTCCTCAATTTCAACATTTGAATTATTTGTTAATATTAAAATTGTAGTTTATAAAACGGTATTTTTCAAGCATTTGAAAAAAAATATATCAGTGTTTATATGCAAATGCAATTTCAAAAAGGCAGAAATCGCGGCAATTAGCTCCAGCCGTACCTATGCCGCGCGAGATTTAATGGTAGTAAGTCGCATTGCATCCCTAAACCATCGGTGCGCTTCTCATTCTTATGTATGTTGTGCCCGTACATAACTGAAGCAAAACTTCTTGATATGGTGCATAACTCTAGCTCGCATCGATGAGCGGTTTCCTCCTGGTGATGTAGTAGTGAGGATCGATGTTTGCACGATAAATGACCATTTGACCAACCTACCAATATTTTACTTCCCTTGACCCTTTTTTGAGCCCAATTTTTTACCTGCCCTTGACATTTTTGACCTTTACCTTTTGGGGCTTGACCCTTTTATTGAGGCCCAATTTTTTTTACTGACCTTGACCTTTTTGGGCCTTATCCTTTTTGGGCCTTGTACCTTTTTTTCGACCATCCCTTCCGTCTTCCATGGGTCATATTTGGCCCACGTTAATTTTTCGCAACCGAATTTTTTGAAACCCTATTTTTTTGAGAACCCTAATTTGTTTGAGAACCCTAATTTCTTTTTGAGAAACCTAATTTTTTTGCAACCCAAATTTTTCGGCAAACCTGATTTTTGGCAACCCTTCGAAGAAGGGGTTGCCCAAACCGTTTGCGTCAGCACCGGTAGTATACGTACCCACCCTAATATTTTTTCGACCATGGGTCAATTTTTGCACCCGGTAATTTTTGGCTAAATTCATTTAGGGGGCTTAAGCCTATTATTTGATGTCTTAACCTTTTTTGTCTCTTCAGCCCCTTGCTCCAAAGCTTGACAGATACATGGGTTTCAAATTTTGACCGCACGGTAATTTTTATTGTTCCTTCAATGGGTCAAATTTTGTCGCCACAGTATTTATTGTCCCTTTAGGGCTTAGACCTTTTTTGATTGTCTTAACCTTGTTGACCATAGATATTTCGGCCTTGACCTTGCCATATTCATGTCATTTTTTTGTCCCACGCTAATTTTTTACCACTCGTGGCCCACCCGTCACCTATTCGTTCCTAACTTGAACGTATGTATATGGATCTATCCTAACTTGAACACCTACACACACACACACACACAACACACAACCCACACATCACACACGAGACACACACAGCGAGTCCAGACCACACACAACAACACAACACACACACAGCCATACCCTCACGCACACACAACACACACACACACATCACACGACCACACACACACACACCACAGCACATTCACACACAATCACACACACACATCACACACAACACACATCACACACACACACACACGCCACACACCACACCACACACAACACACATCACACACCACACACCACACCGACACACACACACCAATGCACACACACACACAGCACACACACACACACACACAACACACACACACACACACACACACACACACACACACAACACACACAGTCACACACACCACACACACACACCACACACCCAACACACACACCAACACACACACACACACAGCACACCACACAACACACAACAGGAATCACAATACACACACCACACACCACGACATACATCGTACACACACTACACACACAAACACACACACACACCACACACACACACACAACACAACACACACACACACTATGACTACTTATAACACAACATTCACTTGACACTCTACATTTTCGCCATAGACACCTTAATTTACACTTATACAACACGTACAAAACACATCTGCCACCACTTTGATCGTCTCATGGGTCAATTCTTACCCACGGTAATTTTGTCTTCCTTTAAGGGCCTTCAAAGCCCTTTTTTCGAATGTCTTAACCTTTGTTTTACCATGATAGTTTCAAACACTTTGGGACCTTGCCATAACTTATCCCTGGGTCAATTTTGACCACCGCTTAACTTGAATGGTTGGATGGTTCCCAATCACGTAGCAAGTATATAGTGATTCTTAGTGTTCTATGAAGTATTATAGATGAGATGCAGGGTAATGCCAAGTGAGTGCCAATGAGTGCCAAGTGGTGTGCCCAATGAGTTCGCAAGTGAAGTTGCACATGAGTGCCAAAGTGAGTGCCACATAGTTGCCAACAGAGTGGCCACTGTTTCTCAAGCCTTTTCCTAGCCTCCCCCGAGCCCTAGAAAATGAGCCGCTAAATATGGGTGTCTACCCCTAGGTAATAAGGTATGAGGAATCATTGGGTAAGATGCAAATCTTGCTAGAATAGCTTCCTACTATAGTTGAGATATGTTATTTATACCACGTTATAAGCACTTATACTCTCCATAGACACTTTACACTAGCCATATACACTTACACTTCACTCCCAGGTAGCCCTTACACTTCACACTCACGACCTCGAAGCCTCAATTTTTTGCCGATCTTTAGAGTGGACTCATCTTACTTGTGAATTTCATCTTGATACCGCACCTACTATTGATGATTCATCTTTTTGATTTCATCTTTTGTCTAAACCTTCTAGATCATAAGCTGCCCTCCCCCCGAAAGGATGGAGGCCCCCATCCGCAGGTGCGACCCGCCGCGCGACCTTAAAAATAATATATATCTAATAAATCCCCACATTTTTCTTATTTCATGCTTAAGCATTTTTTTTATTAAACAACATGTTTTCGCGAACCTAAAAACTGTAACTCATTACAGATCTATTATTTAAACATTATTTTTACTTAATCCTTTTACTTAAATATTTTTAATTTATATCAATTTTAGATAAATTGTTATTAAAGAAGAAAAAAAACAGAAGAACTTGATATAAACATTTTTTATCTTTACTACAATTGTACGAATTTTATTAAAAACATTAACTTAAGGTACCTTAAAGCAGTGAAATCAGTAAAATCAATAAGGTGTAACCTATACACCAAGAGGGGGGTTATGTATCCTTTTGTTTTACTTGCTTTACTGCCTTAACTCATGTTTTTCTGCTGCTTTAACTCAAGTGTTTTACTGTTTTAACTTATATGTTTTACTGGTTTAACTTACATATTAAATTTGCATGTTTACAAGCAGTAAATCAGTAAATCAAAATACAGTGGTTGATCCTACACTAGGGGGGGTTAGTATCTTTGTTTACTGGCGCTTTACTGCTTTAGACTCATTGTTTTACTGCTTTAACTCATGTTTACTCTGCTTTAACTCGTATATTTTATAACACTGCTTAACTCATGTTTTAACTTAGCTTTAACTACATAATGTTTTTACTGTCTTTAACTCACATATTCATTTAACATTAACAAATACTTATAATAGCAGTAAATCAGTAAAAGTAAAGTGTGACCTAACACAAAGGGGGGGGGATTAGTTATGCATTTTGTTTTGCCCGATTTATGTTTTTTAAACTCAAATGGATTTTAATAGACTTAACTTTCTGCTTTAACTGCTTTAACTTTCTGCTTACTGCTTTAACTTTCTGCTTTACTGCTTTGACTTTCTGCTTTACTGCTTTATCTTATTGATCAGTTTATTAAATCATTATGTTTTTTTATTTTGTTTTTAAATACTTTTTATTTTTATTATTATTTTTTTATTTATTTTTTTATTCATATTTTTTTATTTTTAATTATTTTAGATTTTTTATTTATTATTACTTAAAGCTTATATGTTATTTCAAACGATCAGTTTTTTTGAAGAAGGTTTAGAACAACACAACACACATCGCACTCCACACACCACAACACACAATCACACACACACACATTCACACTTAACTTACATACACACACACACTAATGACACTTATACACACATTTCACTATGACACTTACCATTTTACATAGACCAATTACATTACACTTAATACACATATGCGGTCACACACGACACTCTACACAGTATCACTATGATTACTTTATACACACATTCACTATGACATTACATTTTACCATAGACACTTACATTTACCAGTTAACACTACGCCACAGATTACTTACACTCACACAGATTCTCTTCACACACAGATTACTTACACTCACGACAAGCAGAGAAGAGGTTACACAGTTAATTCAACAGATTTTGAGTGTGGCAACACAGATTTTTCACACAACACACACACACACACATACAAACACACGCTCAAACACAAAACATCATATAACGTGAATGCATTACTAATAAAACATCACTTTGTAATACATGACATGTTATATCCATTCAAAATAAACTAAAATATATTTACAACATTTTACCTACAGGACTTCGGTATCTAGGTTACTCATTTAGAACTTGCCACAAATTATATTATTAAACTGTTAATACTTTTTGTTTATACATTTTATAACTATCAGGTTTTAAAAATAATTTTACTAAATATTTTAATGAAATTTTATTAAAAAACATAAATTTTACGTACTTTAAAGCAATAAATCAGTAAATCAGTAAGATGACACCACCTAGCACCCTCTAACTCAAGCTATGCACGTTTTTGTTCCTATGACTTAATGCTTTAAATCATCTTTATACCAATGTAATAAGTATAAAGTACAAATAATGTTATTCTTCCTACATCTAAATTATTTCACTAATTAACAAATCCAATTGAAAGTTATTAATTTCTACATACAATTGATTATTATAATTACTATTACAACTACGATGCTTAACTAATAAATTTCAAAGTTCTTTTAAATAATTCGGAGTTTTCTTTTATTATATTTATTATCTATGTACATAATAACAATCCATCACGAGAAAAACACACCAACCCGCACTCCTTACAGATACGAAACTGACCTCTCTCTGTAAAATGTTTGAATAACTACTTTAGGTTCTAAATTTAGGATAATCCTTGTTGTAACCCGGGGCGATTTAAGCGCCTAATTCAGGGTCAAAATATATTTCAACTGACCTTTTTGCTGTAAAATGTTGGTCACATATACTACGTTATAGCTAAACTTTAGGCTAAAATTTAGGATCCAGCCTTTTTAGTATTGACGGGCTAAATTTAATGCCTAATACAAGGTCAAAAAGGTAATTCCCGTATAGTCAAGAATCATTGTATTATTGATTTTAATAATATATTTAACTGAAACATATGCTGGTATCTGGTAAAGATCCTTTAGAAAAGCAGTAAAAGGAATATGTTTTCCTTAAATTGTGATTTGTCGGGGTAATACCTTTATCTCTATATGACCTCAGTATGTGATTGTCGAGAATTATGTTATCGTCTTTTGAAAATTTAACTTTTGTTCTTTAAACTTGTAGTAAGCAAGGTCTGTTTTTATTATCTTTTAGACCCAAACTTCATTTAAAATCATAGTCATTTAGCTGTTAAGCGGTGCACAAAATTTTCTGATTTTGTATTAAAAGGTGTTTATTTTTAACTAAGTGTATATCATACTTTATAATATATACCTTACATTGAAGGAAATAATTATTTAATTTCACTAGAATAGATAATAATTAATTGCACTAGGTTCATAAGACTAACCCAATCCAAGGGCTCAGCATTAGTCCCACCCCCGCAAAGGCAAGCCAACACCTCGCACCCGCTGGTGCGTCCCGCCGCGGTTCCCCCCCGTCCGCGTGCCGCCCGCGCGCAATAATTTCCACAGGCGTTCGTCCGCTTCGCCCGGTGCGCGCCGTGCAGGCGAATATTCCCGCGCGATTGACAATACTACATATATATATACTTATTATAATATAATTACTATATCTAATATATAATATACTATATACTATATATATTATATATAAATATATATTTAATATATATATAGTATACTATTTGTATGAGCAATATATGAAGCTTCGTAGTAAGCACCAATGAAAATTCGTTTTGCGTATGTGTGATAGAAGAATATAGTGTATGTGTGTTGGTTGTATTGAAGTGTAAATGTACAGTGTCTATGGTAAGTGTAAATGCTTATAAGAGGATGAATCATCAATATAGGTGTATCAAAGATGACGCTCATCAAAGATGATCCTCAAAATGATACCAATAAAGCAGAGTACCACCAGCCTAAGTTATATAAAGTTGAGTGTATCAAAGCTGAGGCATGCAAAGAGCTTGAGAGTATCACAGTTTGAGCATCAGAAAGCTGAGGCATGCAAAAGTTTGAGGCATCAAAACTTGAAGACATCTAAAGTTGAAGGCCCAATCAAAAAAGCTGAGGCATCAAAAAGTTGAGGCATCAAAAATATCGAGGGGGTGGTGCGTATGTGTGTGTGTGTATGTGTGTGTGAGATGTGTCATGTGTTTCTAAATAATAATAACAATAAAGGCTGTAAGTAAATACACTAAGTATAATAATAAGAAAAAAAAATAAAAATGTTTTAATAAATTATACGCGATATGTGTATGTAGTTGTGTGAGTGCTGTGTGTGTGTGTGTGTGTGGGATGTGGGTGGTGGGTGTAGTTGTGGTTCTAATAATAATAACAATATCATGAAGGAAATTAACACTAATAATAATAATAAATATAAAATAGAATGTTTTTAATAATTTACGTACGTGCTTGTGTAAGTGAGTGTGTGTAGGTGTGTTTATGTGTGCGTGTTTGTGTATGTTGTTACTAAAATATATAATAACAATAAGCATAAGTAAATAATCACTAAGGTATAATAATAAAATTAAAAATAAATAGTTTTTAATAAATTTACGACTTATATGTGTAAGTGAGTGTGCGTGTGTGTGTATGGTATGTTATGTTTTGTGTGGGTGCGGTGTGGGTGTGTTGTGTGTGTGTGTGTATGTGTGCTTGTGTGTGTGTGTGTATCGTGTTTCAACATGGTGCGTCCCGCCGCGGGAATATTGCGCCTGCGGGCTGCTACGTGGGCGGGAACGCGGAAATTTGTCGCCTGCGGCGCACGATGCGCGAGCGTTACGCCGGCGGGCGGACGTCGGCGGTGACACGCACCAGCGGGTGGCGGGTTGGTGCCTTTGCCGGGTGGGACTCATCTGAGCCTGTGTTTAGCTTATTAATAAGTGAAATTAATTATTACTATTCTAGTGAAATTCAAATAATTATTCTCAATGTCAGTATTTATTATAGAATATGATATACACTTAGTAAACATAATACAACTTTTAATACAAATCAGATAACTTGCGCACCCCCGCAAGCTAAAATGACTATGATTTAAATGATTGGGTCTAAAAAGATAAATAAATAACACATCACCTATCTGCTCAATACAATTTTAAAGAAACAAATTTACATTTTCAAAAGACGATAAATATAACTTCTCGAACCAAATCAATAGCGAGGTCATATAGGAGATAAGGATTACCTCCGACCAAATTCACAAGTGAAAGGGAAACATTCCATTTTTGAACTGCTTAAAGGATCTTACGATCCAGTCGTTTGTTTGAATATATTATATAAAATAATATTAACAAGTGATGTCCTTGTCTTATACGGAATTTACCTTTTTGACCTTGTATTAGATTAAATTAGCGCCGTCTACAAAAGGCTTATCCTAAATTTATGGCTAAATTAGGCTAACGTAGTTTATTGCACCACATTGTTACAGAAAAGGTCAGTTTGAAATATAGTTTGACCTGGAATTAGGCTTAAATCACCCCGGGTTACAAAAGGATTATCCTAGAATTTTAGTCCTAAAAAATATATTTCACAAATTTTAACAGAGAGAGTAAGTATTCTGTATCTGTAAGGATGGCGTGTTGTTGGTGGTTCTGTTACTTTGTCAGTGATG
>JABUQX010071023.1:0-15000 GCA_015478945.1 Trachelipus rathkii
ATTAGTAGAGAGTATCTTTCCATATAATGAGTTGAGAAAATGAAGTAATATTATATTCAAGCAGCTGTAGCAGAATTCAGTTCCCTCAATCTTTTCATCACTCGCAGCCTGCAATATGGCCTAGTTTATTGCCGCACTCTGCGCAAAATCCACATCGCAGTTTTCATCATTCACAACCGCCAATACACGCAGATATTTAAAGCAGCGCCCAATGCATTGACATTTTACAACATCTTTCAGGCATCAGCAGCAAACAGTTGCACCACCAGAATCCTTATATTGTGAACGACACATTATCTTTCCAGCAGCCTCTACCTCCTAGCTTATACGATCCTAAAGTTGAACAGATAACCAAATATGAGAAAGAAGTGTACAGGATATTAAATTCAGACATTAACATCCATGAGAAACGCATCTTATATCAGGATGCCGTACAAAAATTGATAGATCTTAAAGACTTGCACCTACATCCGTCCTACGTATCCCGTTAACCCGATGATGTAGATAATACCTAATGAAGTTAAAACTTGAAAGTGAAAAATGAAGATAAATTTAAAAATATCCTAGAGGAAGCTTACCTAATAGAGTGCGTAAATCAGGAATAACTTTATATAATTTTAAAAGACCAATTAACTTTGAATGAAGCAGGGGAGATCGTAATTGATGATGAAATAGTTAAAGGCTCAAATATTGTGGATTTGATAGCTGATCTCTCACGTAACTGGAAGAAAGGCCCTGTAAAAGGATGGAATGATATCAAACAAGAACTTCAGACTATTAATTTTCCCAGAAGTTTAATCTTAAATACAACGCGATTAGCAGACTTGGATAATATCCCCATTACACCAAGACCTGATTCAAGTCCCTCAGGCACTTCTTACGCATCAGATAAATTTAAACGTGTTACCAGAGGCCGACTAAGAAAAACACCTTATAATAGGTCTAGTTGGATTAAATCGTAATTATGTATTATCATATATATTTAGTTGTAATGTTTGTATATAAATAAAAATGTTATTTTAAATCTTTTTCTTTATCCCTTTTAACTTTATATATATATATATATATATATATATATATATAAAGTTAAAAGGGATGTGTATATATATATATATATTATATCTATATATATATATATAATAATATATATATAACGCTTACACGTGTGTCAGTATCTAACATGGAGGCAAAGGAAGGTAGTTGATAAGTATTACTTCAATCTGAGGGAGCCAAATAGTTTTGGGGGTTTCACTAGATTTGCTTTAAGGTATCCTAATATTGAGAAAAAAGAGTTAAAAGCATATTTAGAGGGTGAAGAGGCATTTACTCTACATAAACCTGTAAGAAAAAAATTTCCTACACGGAAAACCATATCTCCGCAGCTCGATAGCATATGGCAGTTAGATTTATCGGAAATGATTAAATATAGTTCTTTATAATGAAAGGTTTTTCAAATATATAGCTTTTTTACAATTGACGTATACTCTAGATACTTGTGGTTGAAGCCTATAAAAGTAAAAAGTCAGCTACAGTAGCCAAAGCAGTACTTGAAATTATAGAGGACGAGCGGCGAACACCTAAATCATTTTGGACAGATTCAGGAATGGAATTCAAGGGGCGTGAGTTTCAGGAGCTGCTCTGGGAGTATGGTATAAGCTATTACAATACATTTTCCGTAAACAAAGCGGCAATAGTTGAAAGAGTACAGCGTACTATTAAAGAACGCATGCATAGGTATTTTACTAAAATGAATACTTTTAAATATATTGATATACTGGACGATCTGGCTTATTCTTATAACAGGTCTTACCATAGAACTATAAAGTCATCTCCTTTAGAAATGTCAAAAACTAGAGGCAGGAGGCAGTAGAACCCACCTACATGAAAAAGAACAAAATAAAAGATAATTCAGGAATAAAGGTAAACGATTATGTAAGAGTTTCTCGAACAGAGGAAAGGTTTAGAAAAGGATATGAATCCGGTTGGACTACGGAAGTTTTTAAAGTCCACAATATCCGACCATTCAGTCGTGATAGTTTAAAGTTATATTATCTGAAAGATTTAAATGGTGAAAAAATAAAAGGCGGATTTTATAAACAAGAAATACAAAAAGTAAGGTTCAATCCTGTAACTCATGAATATAAAATTGAAAAAATATTAGGTACAAAAGGTAAAGGAAAAAATAAACAGGTACTGGTGAAATGGCGGGGATACCCTGCTAAGTTTAATACTTATATAAAAGCAAGTGAAGTTAAGAATTATTAATCAGTTGTCATTACAATCATGGAGAGTGTAGACCACTTCTATTTAACTCTGCCTTCTTCAGCGTCTTTGGATTTACATCCTGATAATAAACTCTTCGGATTTTACAACTGTGTTAATGAATCCTATACAACTTGAAAGAGAGGTATACGAAGTAGGATTATGTGAAATGATACTAAATACAGACATAGAAAATTTACCTCACGATCTATTCTGGATGCTGGTGTACAGAAGTGTAGAATGTGTTGAAACTATATTACAAGTGAAAGATACTCGTGATCTACCTAGGTCCAGGATTGGCCCAAAAGAATACTTCTTTGAAGAATTTACTTTGCGGAGGTCTTATTTTAAATCGGTTCCTGCTATTTTTAGTCATTTAAACGTTCTCTTTGATATGAGTATTATGTGTAAGGACTTGGTATACAAAACTGAAATGCGTACTTATGAAGATAAAGTAATAATATCTTTAAGCTCAAAAGTAAATGTTAAACCTTCGAGACCGTGACACGTTTTTTCTGAGACGTTCGCAATGGCAACGTAAACATATTCGTAAAACGGGAATGCTAGAGTATGAATATACTTCATGATATATCTATATCACTACTATTGATAGAGGGTATTATATATACTCTAATTGTGGAGATAAACCGCATGATCCACATAGAACATAAAAGATGAATGACAGATCGATGACTTATATAGCATTATACATGATATCACCATTCCACGTAGATGACTCATAATACTCATCCCTATAGGTATGTGACTTTAATTATGTTTATATAGCATAATTACATAATTGATCATATCACATATAAATGGATAGGTATATATACTAAAGCTCTCACTTATTAATTAATGATAGTAGTTTATTAATATTTTCATACGCTCATATGAAGAGTAAAGCTATTATATATATAAGTCGATACAGCACTAATAGCTCACATAGAGTTAGGTCACTGTGTAACAATCTTCATAACATAATGATATGATGCTTTTACTCAATATTTTTCTCGATCTCGGATACCGCCACGCTTGCAAAAAACATTCACAAATATGGAACTGTCTAGAAGTTAATGGAATGACGCTTTTATATCCACCGTTATCACTACGAGTAGGGACGTGATCACTATTGTATATGCTCTCACGCTCTATACATATTTAGATATGAGATAGACTGATGCTAGTACATCATGATAGACGATTTTTTTAAAATTATTATGGTATTATATATATTAAGTGTAGCTGGCATGTATAGGTGTTAATGTCAAGTTGATGTTTTTTGTATGTTCATAGCTGATATTCTCTCCTCCGAGCACGTGTATCATAAATTTTACAGTTTACTTATGCTGGCCATGGCCTAACGCATATTAGTGAGCCTTCCTCTTTGTACGTACTTAAACATATGTTCTCGTAGGAAAAGTGTATTTCTCATCGACGATAAGGTGTAACTAAATAGATTTCCGCCATAGAGGAGGGTATAGTGTATTTTAGGTGATTTTTTCACTATGTACCAAGCTATGGAGAAGTGCCAAGGCACTTCTAACTCAGAGAGTAATGAGGTTAGGGGAATTATATATAGGTAAATAAAGCTTTATATAGAACAGGTTATTGTATATAACTTATTATACATATAGATATTGCGGCTTATAGGAATAATACTACTGCTAGTATGTCAGCTAATTAAAATAGCGTATTTGACCGAATATGTACTTCAGTAGATGTAGAGTTGGAGATATGATGTTATAGTATCTTAAAATATATATAATAGACGTCATGATCAGGTCAAGGAAGAAGGGGCAAGAACGAATTGTCCTAAAAGAACAATAGGCTAGCGGAAAATAAACTCTAAAGAAAATGTATTGATTATTTGCTATTATAATTACTTATCTGATAACTTTATTATATAGCGAGACTGTGTAATATAAGTATAATGAGTTTTTCATGTAAAGATGTTTATTATATACTCAGGACCAGATAGTCATCGTACTCATAACAGAGCAATTCCATTCACTTATACTAGTCTTAGAATAGTTGTTATAAAGAGTTGAATTGGATCTCTTCATCCATGTAGCACTATACTTAACACAGATTAGCGTATTATTATTCTAGTATGTTCAGGTCAACTTTATCAGTATATTAATATCCTACTCATGTACATATTCAATTTACCAATACCAGTATGTTCCTCTATAAGATCTATAATATTCCAGGTACACTTCTGACAGTAAACTATATTAAACCCTCATACTTATATAATAGTGTATTTTATTATATAGTATATAAAACTCAGAAATTGACTAAAATACTAGTATGGTTCATAGACTTCTACTGGTGATGACCATATATATATATTAATATATACAGAATTGCAAATTTTCATTGTTATATACATGTTTTACCCAGGTTGAAGTCTATCTTAACGGAACTTCACTAGTGTGCAACTCTTGCTATATAGTCGTGGTAGATTATCTCTATTATATATGATAGTTTGTAGAGAGTAGCTATATTTCATAGTAAATAAAATCATATTTGGGTAACGCGATTGCATGGAATCATAATATAATATGTGAATTTTACAGTTTCAAAGATGAAGCTGCACATATAGATCAGACTGCTGAAGTGAAGCAAGAAGATTTGCAGGACCTTTGCCTTTTATACCTTCCCACTGGTATAATTGTTATATATATATATATATATATATATATATATATATAGCTATATATATATATATATATTATATATAATATATATATATATTATGATATATATATATATTTTATATATATATATAGTGTATATTATATATATATATATATATATATATATATATAATAATATATATATATATATATATTATATATATATTATATTATATATATATATATAATAATATTATATATATATAGATATAATATATATTATATATATATATATATATGGGGCACAAAATCCAACTCCGCGATTAATTAGGGTATTGAGAAGTGGGATGGCTTTATTGTTTATTTTGCATCGATAGTAGAAGATTATGACATACTAGTTTAAAATCTTATATAGTATATAGAGTTCTTATGACGCGAATCGATGAGAGCATGTGTAGACAGTATAATTACTATTCTTCTGGCCAGAAGGTCTGCACATTTCCTAGTACACAATCTCTCGCGCCATCCACACTTGTATTAAGAATACTTAAAGTAATTCTATATATTATTATCATATCGACTCCATGTGCCTCACATTTTGCGACACCAAAGTGTATGACATACTGCTAAACAGCTCGGTGCTCACTTCTGACCTGTTTCGAGAGGAGACGCTGCTCTGCAATCGAGAGTCCGACTTTATCGTAGTGATTAGGATGAAAGTGATTTACCTATATACAGAGGAAGGGCCGCCCGCGCTAGTTACATTCAAATTACCACTCTCATTGGTCAAAGGCGCACATTGAAATGGATAATTTAGCAGTTTTTTTAGAAAGTACTTACATGCCCGCTTATAGTACCACTGGCATACAATATTTATCTAATTATAGAGAGTTGAAACCAAGATATTTAATTTCACTCAAGGGATCTTATTAAGTGCGGTCAGCTCCAACAATCCGCTGAACATAGGTGTGAAGACAATGTCGAGGTTTAAATTATACACGACAGCGCAAAGTCACAGCAGTGTAATGGGGAGTATCTATGTAGGCAAATTCGAAAGACTGCCGGAGATTTTTCAAAAAAAGTAACTACCTCAATAATAAATATTCAACAGACGACGCTATATTACTACCGGAAGTGTCATTAGGTGGAATCTAGTTTTATTACTAATGTGAATGGACTACCTAACTGAGACTGTGATTATTGATAGTTTAATATATATCAAACACGGAGACCTATCTCTCTCATGTATAACTGACCTAGCCTTTTATACTGATCACTTTAATTATAGCCAATTATACATGAGTATCATGTAATGATAGTGAGGACAGTTTTTAAATATAGTAAGAATATATAGCTATAGCATAGAATTATGTAATATTTATATATGCTCAGTATGATCTATACTAGGATAGACTTTATCAGGCTTGTATATCAGCCTATCATTATTAAATCACATTTGATGTCATAAAATGTATAGCAATCAAAACTTTATGGTTCCATACTAATTAGAAAACGATATATATTGGATCGATTCTACAATCGCACTCGATATCATTATATCTCTTTTGAAGATGTTGTCTTGTTTAGGTCTTTTGCACGTTCATTAGATTTCCATCACATATCGGAATACTATGATATTAATGACAAGGAGTTACGTGGGATAATGGAATTGTTCTATTCGTACTTTTGAATTTATGATGTTAACTAGAAGAAGCGCAAATAACACCATCATGAGTTTGTTCTATACATAAATAATGAACCTCCTACGCAGCTTTTTTAGGGGTTATAGTCTATGTCAGCATATGGACGGTAAATGAAGTATATAAAACTCACTGTAATAAAGTTGGAGAAGGATACACTCACTGTACTTCATATTCAATACATTGCTCGTCACATCACCTCAACAGGACATTGGATTTCCGTTTATAGAGCAAAAAACCGATACTGTTTACATAATTGATTCTTTGAACTTAAAATTTATATTGAATAATCATTATATTACTTATTTTTAAAATATAATAATGTAAGCTGTGTAAAAACTATGTCTTACCCTGTTCAAGCCCTTATATTCCAATTTATGTGGAGTCTATATATATTTATATTTACATATATATGTTTTTATAAATATAATGTATGTTTATTAATGGACCATGGATAAATACGAATAACTGGTGATGCTAAAATTTGGTATGTTATCAGTTACGTTAATTCATGAGTTTCTGATTATGTAATAAATGCTTTAAAATGAATAAATAAATACTCGTCACGATTTTACTTATATTCCTTAAAACTCAGATATATATATAAAGTAGTTATTTTTAATATAAATTTATTTGAGTTATGCTTAATTTATTAAAATATAAAAAGTTTATTATAATATACTATACTCAGTAGGATACTATTACTGTGTGTTTTTATTCTTAAATTAAAATTAAAATATATAAATAAAATATTAAAACTCAAAAATAATATGGAAATATAGTTTGAAGTTGTAGAAGTACTCAATATACTACAATACTAGGCCCCATAGAGCTCACTAAACTAACAACATAACTGTTCTTCGCTCTCAGACTATCACTTCGATCTTTTGGCGCATTCGTATACTGCGATGAATTAGACTTACTCAAGCAGTAACGTAGTAATCGTTTTAGAGCTACGTAAAGTACAGTAAAGTTAAAGCCAAGGTAAGGTCAGGAAAAGTTAAAGTCGTCACCCGCGCACACGCTCTCCCACGCCACGCTACACGCACGCTCACCACAAACACGACGCTCACCTCAACTCACTCATCTAAAGGCTATCCACCGCTTAACCAACCGACTGCTCTATTGATTACCATTCGTCTTCTAGCACTGCATTGTAAGGTCATACGCTCATTCTGCATGATCGCAGTTATATACTTATCGAGTTTCATGTACAATGCATCATTTACAGTTAGAACGAGTAAAAGCAAGACATATGTCACACGCAGCATATAGCAAGCAACGTTCAATCAGCAGTAAGATTCAACTATGTAGCTCTCATAAATGTCAGTACACAAGGTATAACATGTTTCATCACGAGAGCAGTATAACGACAGATAAACCCTACAAATGCAGAGTCACTATTAATCCCTAAGGTGCTCTGGAACTGTCAATTAGCTCTACTAACTTTGTTTGCTTGCATTGTAAACGTATAGCTGCATCTTGTAATAAGCTCACATATATGTTACTTATAGTAATCAAAAATCTATCGTATACAAATTTAAGCGCTAAAGTCCAAAACTAAATCTCGACGCGCTACGCTCTTACTTTTATAGAATATATTCGTTTTGTGCACTCAAGCTTCTCACCATTGGATTACTTAATACTCATTTATCTCCTCCAGCCAATCGTATCTACTAATTGTGCGAGCTGAGCACATCTTATAGCGTGCTCGCTGGCAACGCACGGACTTCGGCCGTCTGAGGACTTCTGCTCAGACAATATTTCGCAGGCGCCTGCGGGCGCACGCGCGCTCTGTCTCCGCAGCGGTGCAACAACATATATACTAAAAGTATTTCAACTGAGATTCATTCAATAGTATTCTAGCTGCTCCGCGCGCCCTGACGTCGGACAGCACTACACTTTCAGCACCGAAGGACTGTTCCTCATCACAGCATAATCTCTCGAGCGCCTATCTACGGAAGTTTTACTTGTTCATATCTTCGTCAGCGAATCGAGCTCTCCATCTGCTCGCGGCAATGCCCGCTCTGAACTCAACTCCTGTGCTTAAACGTGTGCTCTCATGCATCTCGAGAGTATCTCAATATACTGGTACACCCGTCATATAGTAATATATAGTGTAGCCAGTGGACATGCTATATACCACGTGCTTATCATCTCCATTACCTCCACAAATACGGTCATCATATATAATATAAACATATCTCTACGCATAGCTTGTACATATAACCCACAATCGATTCCCTCATAGCCTTATTACGCTAGGGGTAGACACCTATACTTAACGGCCTTAATATTCTCGTGGCTCAGGGGAGTGCTATGAGAGAAAAGACATATATAGACACAAAGTGCATCTCCCACTCCACTAGGATATATTGGCATCTAATAGAGCTGAAGCACGTACAGCTAGGCTCATACATCGCTGTGCGCCACTCTGCTCATTGCATCTCATGGCACTCTATAATATATCATTAGGCAATACATCTAACTTCTGGCCTTCTCACGAGCTCGTGCTACTCACCATATTGTGATCTCCTCTCCCACTCACGCCATAACTACATATAGAAAACACCTAATAGAATCGATCTCATGAATATACTCTCTATTACGTGTGATTGGGGAACTCATTAGAGGTTTCGAGAAAGGCTTTATCAACAGTATCGGGAGTATATAATATAAGTCGTCATAAGGTGACTCCAAATTGTAACGCTTCCGAGAGTTAGTAACCTTATCAGCAGGTATCACAGGGCGACATAGTTTCATGGGATACAATGACAAGTGAATAATGATATAAATATATAAAGTGTCTAATGTCTCTCAATAGCGATCGTCGACACAATACAATTATACTCTGAGTTGGGCATCAAAATTGTAGCGTTCTTGGCTATCATGTTCAAGGGTAGTTATGTTGTGATGGTGCCACACACAGTCCCGTTAGTGCTGACTTCTTAACGAGTATCGCTTAAGTTAATCTGTCCTACTCGCGGTAAATAGATATAAATATGAATCATACAGTGAGTGTCTGTTATCAGTCACGACTCGAGTGAGGAGTGGTGTGTGGGTGTGTGTGTGTGGGTGTGGTGTGTGTGTGGTGGTGGTGTGGTGTGTGGTGTGGTTGTGTTGTGGGTGTGAGCGCCGCCCATCGCTCGCGCTCAAAATGAGTGATAAGGTATGGATGTCTTCCAATAACGCATTTGGAGCTAGCGCATAAATACCATAAGTTGCCGCTCCTATATCAATTATTATCCGTGTAACAGCAAAGTTTACTACTGCTGTACGATCGGTCGTGTGAGGCACTTCAGATAGTGGAGGGAGTGTAAATATTTGAGGCGATGCTTGGTCTATACACAGATCACACTCGGCACACTATTGGAACTGTATCCATAAACGCGCATCCCAATCAAGTCAATACAATGTCCGAGATACGTTCTAGATATTCACTTTACGAGGTACAAAACACATAAGTAATTAATCACATGTACTAATGCACAAATAAGCAATGAGGGTTATAAAGCCTCTTTATTATAGGAAGATCAAACAAAAGTATTCACCCTGCTACGTCAAAATTGACTCCAATCGACAGATCCCAAAAGGGTTTATGGCCCGAAAATTTCCCGTTGGCGGCCAAAATTGACCCATGGTAAGACCAAGGGTAGACAAAAAATCTTCACACATCCTTACTGTAGTGGATGCCAAATTTGACGCACCCACATGAGATACGATCCCATAAGCAAGCGAGGTCAACACACAAGGAAAATAAATATAGACATCAAAAATTAATGGGCTACCACGGTCCCTAATAGTGGCACAGATTGCAAAAATTAACAGTGGGCAAAACTTAATGCCAAACCACAGGTCCGAAAAACAACTTAGGGGTGGATCAAATAATAAATCGGGTGAGGCCGTAATACGTACAAACGGTGCTGTACTCATTACTGGCCAACCCAGTATTTTGGTCGCTCAATCGCAGATTTTCGAAGTGTTTTCCCCTTTCTTCGAAAGGGTGCTTAACACACACATAGGTTGCCCTAAAAAAATTTAGGCGTTACCACCATACACACACACAATTAGGTGATTGCCAAGTAAAAATTCAGGCATCAGCGGCACGTTGAAAAGCACGCCGCCTCCAAAAAACTTGTTCAGGATTGTTTCCATTATTTCAACATAAAATATATAGGGGTTATGACTCTCACACCAAAACTCTAGTGGTCTCGCTTACTACTCTCATTCTTAACCTTTCGGGCTGCGCTTCCTTCCAGAAGAGCTCCTATTCCCCGCCTTGTTAAGTCCCCCGCCCATTCAATTAACCTTCTTCCAACTTGTGTCATTTTTCTTTCCTCCTATGATGTATCTTTTTAGTATTTTCTTTTCTGCTCCTTCTTATTATAATTCAAACTGTTTCTTTGAGCTTTCATCATTGGCTTTTAGCACATTCAATCCGGTGCTTCTTCTTTTTTTATTTTTAATCTTCTTTTCAATATACCACCTCTTTCATTCTAACCACTTCTAAAAAAACCATCACTCACTGTTAGCACTTCTTACTTTCCTACTCTCTAATAGAACAATTAGAGACGATTACTCCTCAAAATTAACTCCTCTTGATCGGTGCATTTGGGTAGCAAAGCCCAAACAATGACCCGCATTGGATCATGATTCACATAGGGTTGGTCGATTAAAAATAAGGGGTGGTTATAACGGAGACCCAATTAGAGGCAATAGGTGCTCAACTTTCAAAAGGTCACATTGGTCTGGCTAAACATAATTTGGTCTCCAAAAAAAAGGTCAAGCCCAAATAAGGTCAAAGCTGAGTGCGCAAAGCCGACAAATCGCGTTCAAAATTAGAGTACTTATATATAAAAAACGTTTTATGGGAGAGAAGCCGCTCATAGGTAGCGTTCCCTGGGGCGCATGTGGCAAAATGACGAACACGGTTTGTGTTTTTCACGTCCGATTATGGTTTAACTATGTATTACTGCTCCTACTACTGTATATCTTAAATTATATAGGTTATCTATACCACTTCTTTCTCTTATTACAACTTCTCTCTATCTACTCTCCATATCATAGTATCTCGATCTCTCTCCGCTCTATCATTACTATTAATCTCCTGCTCGTTATCATTCATTAATATATCTATCTCTAATATCTTATCTATCATATCTATCTATCAATCTGCTATATATCTATCCTTCTCTCTCTATCACTAGTCTACTATCTTATATATATATACTTATTTATATATTATATATAAATATATATGATATATATACTATATATATATATATTATTAATATATATTATATTATAATATATATATTATATTATAATATATTATATTAATATATTATATATTTATATATATAATATATATATATTAATAATATAATAATTATATGTATATATTATATATATATATATATATATATATATATAATATATATATATTATATATATATATATTACTATATTTAAATATATATATTATATATATCATATATATAATATATATATACATATTATATATATTATATATATATATAAATATATATATAATATATATATTGAAGTATATATAAATATATATATATATATATATTATATAATATATATATATATAATATAATATATTACTATATATATAATATATATATATATAGTATATTATTAATATATAATATTAATATATATATATATTATTAAAATAGTATATATATATATATATATTATATAATATTATATATATATATATAGTATTAATAATATATATATATATATATAATATATATATAGTTAATATATATATAATAAAATAAAATATTTAGGTAATATATACATAATATACTATAGTAAGCTCTCTATCAATTAGTTGATTTAACTTATTAATATATATATATTAATTTACCTTATATATAATTAAATTAATAATAATAGTAGCATAGATAATAATACCCCAGATAAGAACTTAGTCAGAAAGGTATTATTTTTAATAAAATTAATGAGTATTAAATTAGATATATATAAGTATACCGTGAAAATGGATACTATTATATAACAGTAGGAGTATAGAGACACTATATATATATATCTAGTAATAATATATGACTAGTTACTAGTATAGAATACTTTGATATTATAAGGTTATATGGTAATATTAATATATTATATGTTATTACTTTTTTTTCTTACTGTATTAATAGTAGTGATAAACGATATGTAATACTTAAGGTACCTTGTACGCCCTAAATATATATTTATTTAGTGAACATCACTAGTAATATAAGGCGTAATATAATAAAGTAAGTTAAGGGGAACACTCATATAGATTTATATTAGTTGAATGGTTACACATCTCTCGCACTTCTTTAGAGATCTGGGGTATGAAATTATATTGGGATGTCTTAGATTATACTCAAAGATGGAGAAATGATATATGAAAAATATCAAGTATGTTTGATTATTAACTAGTAGTATCGAATAAGTAAATGCTGAAATATAGGGAAGAGTAAAGGGAATTTGTAGTAGTTATTAGGTAGGTACACGTATAATACTAATATTAAAATAAAGAAACTACAGAGCTATAATAGAATTTCGCATAATGGATGGAGTAGATAAGTGAGTAGTAACTTTAAAATAAAAGGACAATGACTGATTGTAGAGTTAATATTTTTTTAATGACGCTACCATATTAGAACGTATAGCTATGGGTAATCACATGCAGAAGATATTAACAAAGTTATGATGGATCGCTATTAGATTGAGAAAAGCACATCTATGTTACTGAATAATGCATGTAAGAATTGGGGGAAGTAAATGCATATGGTAGATAATATTTAATTTGGCTGATGTGACAATATAGTATAATACGAAATAATAATTAAGGGCTATAGTATAATTGATACAATAACGTACTGGTCCAAAGTATATAATAAATATAATGAAATAAATCATAAAGGAGAGTATAGCGGAACTAAAAGAGAATAGTATATAGTATAATTTAATTATACAATCAAGAGGGCGCGTGGCTGGGCTAGGACGAGCCGGCAATAATGAGCGGGAGAGTACCGCTATGAAGGAAAAACTATGTTGAATTTGTGGAGTCTAAGAGAGGAGCTAAGTGATGTGCTGGTATCCTATCATTACTGAACGATTCGAGATTGGGCAACCTTTCTGTTTAGGGCTTTTCAGAATTCGGGGCGGGATGTAATGGAGAGTAATGTGAACATAAACTGCGACAGAATAGATGCCGCAAAATATGCTTCAGTAAGGTCTGTTCAGAATGAATCAGATGTTAGTATAAAAAGTAGAGGCGCAGGGGCCGCAAGAAGGGATAGGAGAAGCGTCGTAATGTATTCAGTAGCCGCGCGCAGCACTAGATATGACGCAGGCCACGGGACTGGGCGTGACGGCCAGGGCTAACTTGCACTGATAGAGATTTAGACTAACAGAGCATCTCGAGCCACAGTGGCCTAGGGCAAAGGAGCGAAGGGATGACAGAACGAATACTCCTACTATCAGTAGATAACGGAGTGTGTATGACGAGAGGATGCTCGGGGGGCGTCGGCAAAGTAGCTGGTGTATAGATAACTGGGAGGCCCATGGCTAGTGTTGACGACCTGGCTTCTATTGCAAGTGTCGGCTTGGAGAAGATCAAGAGTTCTTATGTCGTCGGTACGTGATAGTAGGTAAGCGATGATATCGCTTTATTGTATATAAAAGTATACTCCTGTGAACTTACGCACGATCGCTCTCAGACGCTTATGAGAAAACAAACTAGTCAACAATGCTGTTGTGAAAAGGATTATATTTACAACTTCATCGTATTATTATTATTATTATTATTTTTATTATTATTATTATTATTATTATTATTATTATTATTATTATTATTATTATTATTATTATTATTATTATTATTATTTTTATTATTATTATTATTATTATTATTATTTATTTATTATTATTATTATTAATTATTAATTATATTATTGTTTTTGATTATTATTATTATTATTATTATTATTATTATTTATTATCTATTATTATTATTATTATTATTATTATTAGGTAGTAGTAGTAGTAGTAGTTAGTGGTTAGTAGTAGTAGTAGTAATAGTAGTAGTAGAAGTAGTAGTAGTAGTAGTAGTAGTAGTAGTAGTTGTAATAGTGGTGGTGGTGGTAATAGTAGGAGTAGTGGTGGTGGTGATACTAGTAGTAGTAGTAGTAGTAGTAGTAGTAGTAGTAGTAGTAGTAGTAGTAGTAATTAATAGTAGTAGTAATAGTGGTAGTAGGAGTAGTAGTCATATTTATATTAATATTATTATCATCATCATCGTCATCATCATCATCATCACCATTATTATTATTATTATTATTATTATTATTATTATTATTATTATT
>JABUQX010071023.1:25000-27500 GCA_015478945.1 Trachelipus rathkii
GCAACAAGGTAATGGAGATTATATTTAAGAGCGCTGTGCAAGAAATGCAGTTGAATGGTTGGAAACGAAGTGAAATTGATACAAATGTGGAAGTAAATGAAGAACGGTTGCCTAGAGGAATGCAATAAGAAGTATGTGGATGTGCTAAAGTAGGAAGTAAGAATGCTAACAGTGAGTGGTAGAATGAAGAGGTAATGAACAGGAGATTTTAAAAATAGAATAAGAGGAAGCGGTGATGTGATGTGCTAAAGTAGCTGCAGGTGGATAGAGTCTCAAAAATGAGAGTACATGTTGGAATTTATTTTGTAGGAAGGAGGGAAGAGTACGTAAAAGATAACATACATAGGAGGAAAACGAAGTAAATTGAAAAACAGTTTTGGGAAGAAGATGAAATGGGGACTTACAAGGGATAGGAAGCTCTTCCTGGAAGGAAGCGCGAAAGGTTAAGAATGAGAGTAAGGGGGAATCTACTTAGAATAATGAATACGGAGGGTGCTTTAGTAGCTGATGGAACGGATGTGAGTGGAGTGTGGAGGGAACACTTCGAAAATCTGCATAACATTGGCAGTAATGAAGAGGTGATAGTGAATGTGTGTGGGTTTGATGGTGCAAGAAGGAATATATATTTTGGGATGATGTCATTAGTGAGGAGGAGGTAATGAAGTAGAGTGAGAACTTTGAAGAATGGTTAAATCTGCAGGTATAGATGAAATTATTGTTGAAATGATCAAGAACGTACGTGAGATGATGATTGATTTGATTTGGATGTTTATGGAAGTTATAGTTCCGATGGACTGGAGGAGATCTGTAATAGTACCCTTCTATAAGGGTAAGACGGATAAGAGTAACTGTAGGAATTATAGGGGAATTAGTTTATTGAGTGTTGTAGGGAAGATATATGCTTCTATTTTAGTGCGGTAAAGAGTGCGTCAGGTGACTGCAAAGGACTGATTTTGGAGAACAAGGGTGCGTTTGAGAAGTGGTAAAAGGATGTTGATCAAAATCTGTTACATTGAAACAAATGATTGAGAAAATGAGGGAGAAGAAGAGAATAAATTGTATTTAGGTTTTATGCATTTGCAACAGGCGTATGATGATAGGATTAATAGGGAAGCTCTATGGCAATTGTTAGTGATATATGGTGTTGGTGGTAAGCTTCTGAACGGAATCAATAATATGTATGACGTTAGTAAAGTGTGTGTAAGAATAAATGGAGTCGAAAGCGATTGGTTTAATATTAATAGCGGAATGAGGCAAGTATGTGTTATGTCTCCTTGGTTTATTCAATTTGCATAATCGGGATGGGGTTATAAAAAATAGAGCGTTGGTGGGGGGTGGGCAGGGATGGGTGTTTAGAATGATGGAGAATGGAGAGAGAGTGGAGGGTCCCCTACCTATTATGATGGCGGATGATTTATTTGTGTGACGAAATTCGCAAGACAGTTGAGGAAGATTGATGAGAGAATTTGGAAGGGTGTGTAAAAAGGAAGGGGGTTGAAAAGAAAGTGGTAGATAGGAGGTATGGATTATTGCGGCGTTGTGATCGAGGACAGTCCCTCGTGTGAAGTTATGTTAGATGGTGACAGCTGGAGAAAAAAGTGTCTGAGTTCAAATATTTTAGTAATAAATAATGTTGGATAAAAGGACACCGGATGATGATTAGAGTGTTAAGTAAGGAAAAGTTGTGAATGGCAGGAGGGTTCGGCTGGTGGCAATTAAATTCGTTTGGTGGTAGGTAAAGGGAATTAAGTCTTGAGGCGGCTAAGGGCTTTTACAATGAGGGTCGTGTTTGTTTGCCTGTGTTAATGTATGTTGCTGAGACTAATGGTATGTAATAAGAGGTATGAAGGGGGTCTAAAGTCAATGTGTTCAGGCATGGACACATCTTAGGGGTTGTTAGGCTGTGAGAAGAATTGATAAAATGAGGAATGAACGTATAGGAGAGGTTGTTTGGTGTGAAAAGATGGGTAATGAGGAGATAAATGATCCAAGTACGGTTGAGATGGTTTGGTCATGTGGAAAGGATGGATGAAAGCCGGTTGGTTAAGCGGGGATGTATAGTGGTGAGTGGCTGGGTTAGAAATCGACCGGCTGGGAGATCCGAAGAGAAAAAGTGGATTAGAGTCAGTAAAGGAAATGGCCTGGAAGGAGAGGAAAAGTGAGTTTGGCAGGGCCGAGAAGAAAGGTGCATATATATATATATATAGTTAGTATATATATTATTATATATATAATATATATATAATTATATATATATATATATATATATATATATATATATATATATAATATATTATATAATAATATATATATATATAATATATATATATATAATCATTTTAACCCCCTTCTGCCCTGTACAGTGTTAGATTAGTGAAACTATGCGATTTGCTTTAGTTCTTAAAAAAAAAAAACAATTCAATATCCCGACTCCTTTTAACCCAATTTTCATATTTTTAAAAAAAATTCTAGAACTATTTTTTATTAGAATCTAAGTATA
>JABUQX010071023.1:32500-50687 GCA_015478945.1 Trachelipus rathkii
TAATTGCTGAAGTACCTGTCAAAAGAAGGCCAGCCCCCAAAGGACAATGAGTCCAAAAGGAGATTTTAACTCTCCATCAGCGGGATTCGAAAAAGCTGGACTCCGCGGTCGCCTGAGTTAACAGCAAAACCGGTTCGCTTTAATTTTATCCACTAGCCAAATCCACGTTTCTCCCAAAAAGAAAACCGTTCAAGCGTGCTTTTAAAAAGCTCCTGGTTTTCCCCCCTCCCCTCAAAACTAATTAAACAATTAATACATACGTGGAGCACGGCAAGCCTGGCGTGGATACATTGCCAGGCGGGTCTCGGCTGAAGGCGCGAGCGGTGCCGTGTAGCAACTTATTCGCATAATTAATTGACTAAAAAAATTGTTTAAAAAACGAAAAAAAAAAAAATAAAAATTAAGAGAACTAAAATTTAATCAAAATGGATTAGCATTTGATTATTTATTATTATTTTATTGGATATTAATTATTATTATTATAATTATATTATTATTATTATTATTATTATTATTCATTATTATTATTATTATTGTAACTAATATTTGAATTAAATAAATGTTACATACGTCTGAAAGAATTTTCCTTTAATAAAATAGTGAAGCAAAATAATTTATAAAAGAAATGCTTTTTTTAACACAAAATTCGAACGGAAAAGCAAAAGCTTCACACTACTTACTCCAAGTTTAGCTTTAATAAAAGTATATAGCAAAGGTGTCAGAAATTTAGAAAAAAGTATGAAAAAGTATTTGTCTGCTTATCTAGGTATGGCCATAATATATATATATAATATATATATTATTATATATATATATAATATATATATATATATATATATATATATATTTATAGTAATATATATAATATATAATATATATATATATAATTTTTATATATATATATATATAATATATATATATATATATACTATTATAATATATATAATATATATAGGAGAGATCGAGAGAGAGAGAGAGAGAGAGAGTTTTTGTTTTTTTTTATTTTTTTCTATCCGTACTAGAATTTATTTAAATTATTCAGTTTTGGCAAAAAAATTGCGGTCGAATCATTATTGAGTCATATGTACGGTAACCTTGACGACAAGTTGGCCAAACCACATTAATAATATTACAACTTTCAAAGACTGAAGGTGTCTGTAATGACCAGACTTAGTTTGAGAAATTTTGATGAGTGAATGTGTGTGTGTGTATGCGTGTGTCGGTATGTTTGTGTACATTGCCTTTAGGTGTAAATTGTATATCTGAAGTTCAGTAGGTCCCTTCCTTTAAGAAGGCTTAATTTTTTTTCATAAAATTTTAATTACTGTAATAATATTTTTAAATATTAGATTTAGAATTATTCTAGTGGGACGGACAATCGCTTACGCATGTGGCTGGGGTAGAGGAGCTAAAACGGATGCAGCCCCACCACCCTTTTAAATTTTGATGAAATCAAAATTTTATAAAAAAAAGTACAAGTAAAAGCGATGAAAAATGAGTAAAATGACAAAAAAAAAACGTTAGTCTGGAAGATTCAGTCTGCCCCCTTGTGTTACATCGAGGGTAGGGGGAATCTATATATATTTTCTAAATTCCTAATAGAGAAACAAATAGTGTAATGGCCCCTTATATACTATCCAACAGTCTTAAATTCTAGATTTTATAACGATTTCTCAGTAATTAGTGATTTATAGTATTTAGAATTAATTCTATTTACTCAAGCCGTTATGTTACAGAATAAAGATTAGAAAATTGCCAATCTTTGTTTTTTTATTTTATAGAATGTATTAATTAATTATAGCAATAAAAAGTCAACAATTTTGTAATTTCTGAGTTTCCTTTTCCGTTCTCATATATAATATATATATATATATAATATATATATATACTTATATAGTATATATATATATATATATACTATATATATATCTACTACTATATATTATATATATACTATATACTATATATATATACTATACTATATATATATAATATATATATATATATATATATATATATATATTATATAATATATTAAAGTAGTATAATATATATATATACTATATATTAATTAATATATATATATATAATATAGTATATATATATATATAGTAATATAATATATAATATATATATATTATATATATATAATATATCATGAAACCGGCTTGTTCAATAATTTATGTGCCACGAAAACGGTGAAGGTCGGATAATAAATTATTTTTTTTGATGTATCCTCTATGATTACATAAATAGATGTTCTAGGGGTGAAGAGGTTAGGTTACTTTAAATTGCTTAGTATAGGTAGGTTAGGTTAGGATTAAGGTTAGTTAGGTTAGGTTAGGTTCATTGTGTTGTTATCCAAAAAGGGCCCATTTTATATAAAATGCTAAATTTTGAAAATGATTTTCTATATTTATATTAAACCTAACAAAAATTTCAGCAAAAAAATTAGCACAAAAAAAACGAATCTTCTTAAAAATTATTTCATTTTCTTTTAAGTAAAGGCAACTTATGGACAATTAGCAAAAATGTCTAAATAACCCACATCTGGGTTACCGCTCAACGTTGCTTTTCCATATTATTCAAATAGACGGAGCAAATGACGACAGTAGTTGCGTTAAAGAATAGACAAAAAAATTTAATATACTTTTTAAAAAAACTTTTTTTTGGCCCCTGAAAATGTTATTTTTTTTATTTAAACTTTCGTTTAATAATATACTACATTTACTAATTTGCACTATTAACGTGCTTAGCGTAAGTAACTTATAACACCACAAATATATATATATATATTATATATTAATATAATATTAATACTATATATACTATTATTATAATATTATATAATATATATATATATATATATATATACTATATATATATATACTATTACCCATTTAACAAAATAAATCTAATAAATATGAAAACTTTTATCTTAACGAATATGAAATATTAGACATTACCATTTTTTCCAAATAAAGTTTTTCATTATTATTTCAAACCTTGATAATTGTAATATATAATCGAACCAACGTCCGACCCGTGATAAATCCGCTATACCAAGAACAATATCAAAAGCAGGCATCTGGTGAGAGAGAAATTTCTATTCACCAAATCGACGAGCATATATCGATTAGATAATTAAACCAATGATACACCACTTAATTCCTCACTATATTATTTATCCCTCGATCCCCTCCCCCCAGACCACCGTATACTCTTCAGCACTATACCCCACCCCCACCTCAAACCAACAGTGGACCGTTTACGAAGAGAATTTCGGCCCTCGAAGGCATTGCACATCTTAGATAACATATTCTTGCTCTTCTATGAAGTTCTGAACATGTTAGAGTCGATTCACCAATAACAATGTTAAAAATACAGTATCCCCGGCATAGAACAAGGTAAGTCTATGAAGTTAACCATTTGTTCTTCCAGGAATGACTCCACGCCATAATAATCCACCCATATTTAACAAATGTAAGGCACTCCACAAATATTATATAATCATATTGAACAATTAATTACTGTAAACCTAATTTTCAATTCCAATTTAATTACACCCCTGCCATGCTTACACTTAATCAATCTAGTCTATTATTAATTTATTATATAATAATCTTATATAATTGCGATTAATAATATTAACTTATAGAATAATAATAATAATGAAAATAAATAATACATATATCCAATGAAGTTTTTGTTAATTCTAATATAAATAATAACTAGTAATAATCACAAGATAAATGAAAAGAAATGCTAAATACACACAAAAAATAATACAAATTAACATAATAAAATTAATAAAATAAAGATAAACACAAAAAATGAAATTAAACAACAAACAAAAAAATTAAATAATAATAATGAATAAACTCATCTAATAATAATTATTATATCATTCAGTAAAAATATAGAATTCTAATTAATATAATGTAATACTGAATTTATAATAAATATATTATTATTTAGTTATTAATATATATAATTTTCTTATAAGAATAACTCGTTTTAGAATAATAAATACTAAATTACGTAACGATTATAATATTCTGATATCATGAATAATGGATGTCTATGATCCCATTGTAACTCACTCTCCATAAATCTATAACAGAAGCCTAAAATTACCAAATACAAATAAATAATAATTAATGTAACTAATAATAATACCTAATAAGTAATACCATATTAATGAATAAAATAAATCAATAATAATAAATCCCACACACCTGAAATCAGAGATTAAAAGAACCACGCTGATATCTATATCACATTAAATAGACATATTTAAATTCAGCGGCCATATGATAATAAAAAAAACATATTCCTCCTTTTAGCGACTATTTTTATCGTAACGAAACCCTCGCGTTTTATCGAATGTCTGCACAAATTAAAGAGAATACGCTACGCCCGTTTAATAAACAGTATTGCGCACGAACGTAATTTTTAGCATTACTTACCTTCTTCCCTTCATAATAGCAGTATATAGAAAACTTATATCTATAGTAAACCATCGAAGGCATCTGCATATCCCCAATATCAGATCAGTAAGTATAATAATATATTACTCCTATAAGAATAATAAAAACTCACTAATAATTTAAATAATTTCATCTACTAAATATTATTATACACCCTATAAAATAACTCTACCAGTGAAATACAATACTCAATTCAATATACAAATAAATAAATACTTTATTACACCTAATAATAAAATTAATAATTAAATAAATCACATACCTACTCTTGTTTACTAAAATGACAATAAAAAAAAATTATAATAATATTTATAAACAATATAAATTAATAAAAAATATAACTCAAAACTCATAAATAATTATACCATAAAAGTCACTACAATAAGTTTATACAAAAATTAACTAACTAATCATATATAACATCTCACAATATCAACTCAGATAAACCCAACGGCAATTCAGATATACTCACATAGATATTTACCAACTATCATCTTTATCATATAAAATGCCATATTATACATGTAATCTATATAAGGTCTCTCTATTGAGTCATCACTCAAACATTTCAACACTTTTAATGATGCATAAGAATAAAAATTCGATGTGGTAGAATCACATTTGTATCTATCGAGTAGTGATTGATGCTTAGCTCTGGGAAATAACCAATATCATATATCATTCTCATTTAAATTATTATTTCTTCATCTCGAATTAAATCAGAACCAATCGCTTTGTTTTACCATTTCTTACTGATTTCTTCCACAACCTCTCTAGAGTTAAATATCAAGGACTAATAAAAACAGAAATATAAGTTACACAGACAAATCTTCAGCGACGCGGACAATCAAGATCGAAAAAAAGATACATCCGAAATATACTTATACAAGCGCATTAAATTTGTGACAATTATTCTCCGTCGTATAGTTGCAACAACTTAAGTAAACAAAGTTCAAGATATCCATACTATTTTCGGCCTATTAGCTAAAAGTAGATATTACATATCATTTTACCTCAAACAATCACACATCACCAAATCTAAACGAGATCATATTAACTTCAATTCCTCCTAATCGTAGCGATATACTTGAGAGCTGTGAAGTAAGGTAAAGCTTGTAAGCCACCCACACATAATAAGTATATCTCTAAGCGATCTATTTAATAGACACAACTAGAGTGTATCAGGATTTTTAACAATTAATTTAAATTCTTTCAAAAATCATAATAGATTTTCTAGACATAGAAACACCTAACAACGCGACAATTGCCTGAAGTCTATAAATTAATATTTCTTTCACACAGCATAATTGATTATTATTATGTTAGAAAGTGGATTCCCTAAATCCTATTATTATTTCTCAAATATCTTATAATTAAGTTACTCCAAGATCACTCATATTTCAATTATTATATACTATTAATTATTGTTGTTGTTGTATATAGATTGGTTAGTTTATTGTATTTTCACTATTGGTTGTTGTGCTTGTTGTGCTTGTTGTTGTTGGTTTGTATGTTGTTGTTGTTGTCAGCTAGCTTCACTATATATCTGACTTTCTTAATAATATTTGATTAATGCTCACATACTATTCAACATTGAGGTTAAATCAGGTCTTCTCAAAACCGTACGGAGTCAAAGGGCAGCACGATAGACCGCACCCCGTCTGGTGGGCAGTCATCCAGGACAAGGAGCAGGCAGCGGGTAAAAAAGCTGCGAGTCAAGGGGTTCACCTATGAAACACAATAGAAAAAAGTGAGACATGTTGATAGTGAGAGCTCTCTAGGGGAACAGCAATGAGACTGAATTAAGTCGTGTAACTCTTCACCTCATACTTCATAAAGATAGTTATTGGGGGAAAATTTCACTGAGTGAATTTAAACAAGGCCTACCTACCTACACTAACCATTCGTATCAGTATTTAGGTCAACTCTTTAGTGCAAATTTACGTGGCCCTGATTGTGATAGGAATTATAAATATTATTTCAAAAAAATTTATACCAAATATTCTACCTCTCACTGAAACAGAAGCATCATGATCCTTACATAATAATATGCCTAATATGTAAATCACACTCAATCAACGTATATCATATAATAAACATAACCACTCACTAAAGTTATAACTCATAAGTAAGCTCAAGTAGAAGTCAACAAAGTGATAGATAATGTATAAATCACTTATATTATAATACTGTGACTTTACAATAAAGAGGCCTGAAACACTATATATGATAGACGGGATCAGAATATAACCACCAAATTGTACAGAATTCCACACCATACTAGTGATACTATTATATATATATATATGTTATATAATATATATAAATATTTCATTGTGGTTTTGTAAGTTTTGGTAAAGTAAAATAGAGGAAAATTCGCGCGCGGAGCGGTGAAAAAATAATTGATATGTCACAAAAATTGTGCGGCAACGAAGGCATAGACGAAGAGAATAAGTTCTCAGAGAAAAACCTCTGTATTTAAAGATAACTACAGCTCCTGTCTATCGACAACTCTATTACATTGTATGTTATTTATTGTGCGAAACAAGGATTATCACAAACAGCCTCACATATATCATCAGTATCTTTCTAAAAAAATCCTCTTGCTTGATAGATACCAAATAAACGCAATGCATAGATAAATCATAACTTCTTCATTGTTCACACTAGTATATCCTAATAATACAACTAATCCATTACTCAGAGACCTTTAATTAATATATACATATTCTGTCGCGCTAAACTTCAAACCCAACCGCCAAGAACCCACATAACAACAGCCCTCAATGAGAAAGGAAAAAAGAACTACCATCAAGGGCAGCACGAATCTCAGAAACAGTTGAATACTGATCAGATAAACGTTTCCTAATTGAGAATAGATAAAGCACTCCTGCGTCCAAGAAACTGAGAATACTGACTGACGAGTGAAGTATTATTTAAGAATTTATAAAGTTAACATCCAAAAAAATTAAAATAGCTCTAACTATAACAGTTTGGTAAACAGAACTGGCCTCAAATAAAATTATAAAGTGATTATGGATTAAACACGGATGTCTGATACAAAGGACACACTAAGGGGAATAATCGCACTTGCAAGTAATATTTACTCCAAGAGACTTACGAAGAGTTTACTCACTAAAATTATACAAATAAAGCTGATATACCGAAATGCAAGTGATAATAAATAAATGAACAAGATGAGCCAACAAACTCTCACCATAACTCAGATATCGCTTCTTTGCATCACTAACACTTGCAATAGAAGACTAACAAGTTTGCGCAATTTAAAAAATACACAAAGCCTCTACAGGCCCGAGGCAAACTATAAGTAATTCGCCATTATACGCAATATGAGGTTTCACCGGATACGCATGCTCTCCTATCTAATCAAGTGAAGAATTTTATTTCCCTTCGACAACAAAATGAAGGCCAGACGAGACGAGACGCGAAAGCCCCTATTCTCCTGCCATCTCAACATACTCTTCTCGCCAAAACTGAACTCGAGAGAAGAGTATGTGATGAAGAGCCCTAGCAAGGCCATACCAACCGACTAACCATACACAAATTGCTGCACAAAAGGCAAAACTCCATGTCTTGACTTGCGGCAACTCCTTATGAGAGAATCTCTATTGATTCACAAAGCACTAGCGCGTTATTTCCTGGAACTGCAAGATGGGCAAAAGAAAGACACATATACTTAGAAAAAAGAAGCTGACCAAAGGTTGCGCCCAAGATATATATACACTTGTGGTCGACACTAAGGGAAAAGGAGGAGAGAGATAGATTTGCCACTCGAATGATTAAAACCGATAAGATTGGAATATGTTGTGTAGAGTATTATGAAAAGACCATGAGTCAACTACCCCTATGTTGAATAAGAATGCAGGAGTGTAAAGCGTACTGCCATCCACAAGCGTCGTCCTTGATACCATAAGCTTCCATAACAGTTGATGAGGACAGAGAGGATGAAAAACATAGGATATGATTATAAAAAACTAGGATTGATGTCCTGAACACCGAACACTCAGACTCAACAGAACAGATAAGTAGAGCTATTATAGAAGCAGTAAAATGAATAGATCCTGGACACGGTTCGGTTATCCAAACATAATCGTGACACTATAGGATTCTCGAGATACTGATAATTAAGGTAAGATAAATCGCACCAACTGAACCAAGACAGACACTTTCAGAAAGAAATGAGACGCACGACCTTTCTATGCCGATGAGATAATAATTCGCTGAAGACGGATGAGAGCATCAACATCAAGAAAACAACAACAACAGCGTACCGACACCGGACATGTTGGACAGGACCGACGAGGGTGGGAGGGAGTGATAGGGGCTTTTTAGGTATTGGAGGAAAGGAACCCCTCAGGGCCGAGGGAGGTTATAGCATTGGTCGTTTGTATAAATGAAATGAGCGGTGAAATGAACACTTTTTTACAACCATAGAGATAGCCAACCAGAAGGACGTGGGGGAGATACAGATGGAACGGAGAGGTTTAGACGGATACGAGGAGAATAAATGTTGACTTAATATGCTACAAATAACAAACAGATTGTTTAAAAACGTGAAGAGCACATATGACCGGTGCGGATCCAATGCAACGAGAAAATCTTGCTTGCTTTATCTCTAAAGATGTATAGGAGATTAGAAAATATATGTTGAGAACATATTGCATTGATAACTAAACCATATAAATGTAAGGTTAGGAAGAGAATTATGGTAGAAAAGAAGTTGAAGAGCACTGAATGTATCGAGAGACACACTAAATACTTTTCTGAAGGTACAATATGCCTCCACGCGCGAGTACACAAAAAAATAGGACGGCCAATGTGAGTGACCATAGAAATGCGGAAGTTAGGACAGAGGAAGTTTGACAGAGAAGAGACAAAATTGGGACCCGGACCATGCGCTGTGGAAACAGGCGTGATACCTAGACGAAATGTGTATGCACGCTCGAAAAAAACAAAATGCAGAAGAAAGAAACACACAGAAAAACCAACAAAACTCCATGGTGGACTGAGATCACATTCAGACTGCAAGCAATGAGGCTAAAGACACGCAAAAATGAAATGTTTTTAAAGTTTAGGTCGCGTAATAAAGACTGCGATCGCCTTTTGCTGAGAATGAAGGAACCTAAATATTGGAAGCTAGAGTACAAGCAAGAAGACCTGCAACAGGATATAAGAGCAGAAGAGACATACACGCACGCGAGACGAAGCACAATTGGAACAGGAAATTGAGACAGCGAGAATCTCGCGAGGAAGACCTCTCGAGGACGAGAAAGCTAATCTACAACATTGCAAAAAACACCTAAACAAATAATAGAAAAGGCCTCATAGACCCCAAGAGCCAAACCTATGAGCCACATAAATTAAAAATGAGATGGAAGAAATACCTTAAAATACCTCAAAAACACAAGCCCGTCCAGATATTAGCGTAAACAATGGAGTGGATAAGAGACATTATTATCGAACAGAACAACACATGAATTGATAAACTCACGCAGATAAAATAACATAAATAGTAAGAAAGAGGAACAAAGGGGAACGCACCATAAGAGCGACATGTAGTTCTTGGGCTAACCTAAGAGCAGGCTCAGGGGAGTAAGCAGATTGTACTCTGGAGAGGAGGAACATGTGAACAAGCGATGAGATAGATTGAAAAAAAAGGCTTAAGGAAGAGACGAGGAACAATGTTAGACCTGCTGGAAGATAATTGAGAGGACGCTAAGAGAACGGATAGGAGCGGAGTGATGGTATGTATCGGATGTACCCAGAACAGTCATATGACACAACCAGATACCACTAAGAACCGATTAGGCGAAAAAAACAACACCGATGAGGATTGTCAAGCTAACTCACAGGTATGAAGTTCACCCTTACAAATATACTCACGACAAAAGGTTGAATACCGACTAAAAAGTCCATTACAGAGGGAAATGCACTTTCGATCGCCACAAAATATAGCAAAAAAAAGTGTAATCCAAAGAGAAAAAAAGTATTGGAGGGTAATTGGAAGAGTACGTCCGAACAGTAGTTACAAACACTGCGATAAATGGGATACGCATCAACATGAGATCTTTCGGCCTCGGAACAGCCATCGACCAAATCTGACTCTCTATCTATAATGTATACCTGAACCTATATATGTACATAAAGAGCAGGATAAATTCTAACCACGCGAAAGAACCTACGAAAATAGGCCATTTAATCATGTGACTTTAGAAAACGCACGTTCCAAAAGAGCAAACCAATCACTGTGTAGTACCGAGGGTAGACTCTGAGGAAAGGACTCTTTAGAGACGAAAAGAGAGTGTCATGACAGTGCCTACTTAAAACCTCGATAAAGAGTTATAAAAGCACGTATGTGGACAGACTGCTTGCAAGGTGACAAATTAACAGATGAATGATATTATATTGTTTGAGTAACAATAACTAACAAGGAGATGCTTAAAACAGAACCGCAAAGAGTACTTTAACCTGTTTAATAGTTGTGTATGTCCGTAACGAGCTCTTAAGTCTCTAGAAGAACCATATAATAATACGTTATGAATCAGTGGCCGTCAAGTTCTTCCTAATTAAAACATAAATAGGCGTTATTTCACTAGGGTCTGAATACCTTACAGAGTAAGACACACTTGTAAGTATGATCAATAATCCGCTAGTTAGATAATTTCAATTATTCATTTAATACCACCTTTATATCAGCCTCACTCTTTATATCCATAGCGGTTTCTAGTTGTTTAGAATAGCCCGTTGCGTAGATGTAGTAAGATGATCATCCGTATCCTCCTTAAAAACTATTTAACAGTGGTAATTTCTCAGGGTTCCTGAATGACTCATTCTAAATTAGCTAGAATCTGTAAGCAGATAGGCCATCTACTCACAAACACCATATTTAATGATGTCGTTAAGTTCCACCAGATTCATGGGCGTTTGTGTAGCCAGTACGTAAGAAAATGAATAGAATATAATGAGGGCATCGTTGTCTACTATTGAACACACAAATATACTCGTAAGGCCCTTCTCATACCTGCAAGACTTTAGAAACTCTAGTGGTAGAGTCACGTTTCCCTAAACGCGGCACTTAGTTTAACGCCAGCCTTAGTAAGGTCAATGAGCGCTTCCAAGAACGCTCCGAAAGATAAAACAATAATATCTATTCATTGTTCCTGTTCAACTCCTAAACTCAGCGTTTTTAAATCTTGATTAGAAGCTGCCTAATGTTCCCCAAGATTCTGTTCATTCTAGTGGAGTCATTGTAGATATCAAGGATGATGGTAGTCAGTAGTAGTAGAGTAGTAAGTAAGTAGTCAGCTAGTAGTAGCTACGTAGTAGTAGTAGTAGTACTAAGTTAAAGTTACAAATAAGTGGTTCCTCAAGTTTCTTATGTCTGAGTGTCTTCTCACTCAATTTCTTGTTAAATATAATAGCCTATTCTACACTTCTTATGTGTTAATAACACTTAAATTGAACTGAAATATTTTAACATTCACTTATTCAACTTTGAAAGAAAACCAACACAGCAGATATTTTAATATATAAGGAGAGCGAATGCAACACTTTAAAAGGCTAGAAAGAGATTCGGAGAGGCTAATTAATAGAGGAGGAGACGTTCGAGCAGAAACGGAAAAACCCTTATCAAGGACGTGAAGTATGTGCTGGAACCTCCCACACAAGTGGAGCCTGGACCTTTGAGTACTCAATTCAGATTATGGGGGGAGAAGACCGGGCGGCTTTTATAAGCATATACTTGAAACGATTCTTTTTTTGGGGAGATACAAGATTTGCAATGGAAAGGCCGTAGTTGGATAGAGCGCCCGGTTACTGGTTAATTCAGCGACGCGGAGTCCCAGTTTCGAATCCCGCTGATTGGAGAGTAAAATCTCCTGTTAACTCATTCATTCATGTCAGCAAATGTCAGCAAAATTCACCTCTTCATTTACATCCCAAACAACGAAAATATACCTTTGGTTAAGAAGGTAAAAGTCTAAATTCTCCACATATTTTCAGCTTCACACATTTTTAATGCGATATGATTATATATTTTTTCAACCTCGTCCAAAACCTTTCTACTTTGAGGAACGATAAACCACACAAGCAGATATTGTTTACACTTATTTAAATCATAGAGCAAAATGCAAACAACAACCAAAGGCATATGAAAGAGATTGGAGAGCTCTCCTCTCAGGAGCAGGAGATTTCCGCAAGAATGGAACTAGACCCAAAAACCCACACTTCACCTTATGGCTTGCCAATATCCGACCATTTCATATATGTGGTGTAAACTCCATACAAATGCGAAACAGCGCCCCTAGTTAGCATGAGGTCAGCAATAGAACTTCTTCATATTAATCTCATTCTCAAACTATTGAAAATTATTAACTCTTCTTCCATTAACACTTTTACACATTGAAAGAAATCGAAACTCAAAATAAAAGAAAAAGATTTAAGGCTCTATTTAGGGGCAACTGAATTTTGATTCTTCTTGAACCTCTAGTTGGATCTTGAAATAACAAGTGTTTCCTTCTTCAACGTAAGCTATAGTAATGTAACAGAATTGGCCTGAGACGCGTTTATCTAACCACAAAACCGCAGAAGGTCATAAAAAGTGGGACCTTCTTAGCTAACCGCAACCACCCGGCAAAACTGATAAGAAGGCGCAAGAAATAAGAGAGACTTCAAAGGGTGCCGCACGACCGAGAAAAAGGTCGCATGTTTCTATATTGCTTATTATCTATATATTCTCATATATTCTACTATTCTATATTTCTATATTCTATATCATCATCTTATTATTCTACGCTTCTACTACGTATGAGCACCTGAATATTGTAAATACACCGGTTTAGTCGTCTATTCCTAGAGTTATGGGTTACGGGGAGTCGATTGGTGGTTATTAGAAGGTGCTAGGATGCTTCCTTCTATGAGTCATTACCCCACCCCCCCTTTTCTTAGCCCTTTTCTAGCATGGACATGTCTCCTACATCAATAGAAAATACACCGGTACTTAAGTGTACTACCCCCTAGGTGATTTGGGTACGAGAGTCGATTCGGTTTACTATAAGAATTGTGCTAGGTTGGCTTCGCTTCCCTACGGAGTTAATTACCCTACCCCCCTTTTCTAGCCTTTATCTAGCATGAACATATCCTAATCATCGTCAATAAGACCACCACACAGCTGACAGTAATTGGGTGGCTGTCGTACTGCTAGGTTATAACCGTACGGGGAGTTTTCGATCCGTAAGCTATCATTGATCAAAGCAATAGAAGAAAAAACTTGACGAAGTAGATTCCTGCCATACATTGAGTTAGAACTCCCACACACCCCCCCCCTCTCTCCAATAACAAACCACATGCTCAAGATAGGCGAAGCTATATCGTATATAAGACTCTAACACCTGTCAAACTCATCTTACACGTGAATGATGGTATCGATCAAAAAACAATGGCACATAAAATTCGAACAGCGTGAAAAAAACACGTGACAATGACATCTATTAGGGTTTTCACAACGGAAAATCGCATTCACTGCACTAACAAGAGTTAGTATTAGATGGTAATAACCCTACCACTTCCTCTTTCTACAACCATTCGAATTCGTTGAGGCTATGAAGCACGACCCGAGTTCTCATAGATGGCGAATTAAGAATTGTTCTTGACCGAATAGTGCCGTGCAGGATTCCAGAGAATATGCCAGCATCACTCTGGCTCGCTCTGACATGACGTTATCTAAAGAGGCTCTCTCATGAAACCAAATCTCAGGAATTCCGAAGAACGCAACCAACAACTCCCACACACAATAACGGTCATACAGATATGATGGCGATTACGCCCTTTCGTCAAAAAAAATAGAATATCAGATGGCCACGGGTCAAACAGGAGAGAAGAGAAAAAGAGCTCAATACATAAAGAATTCCCGATAGAAACCATGTTCAGCGAACAGCCATTGAGTCTACGCAGGGCACACAGAAACAACGCGAAGGAAGTACACTTTACAATAGGGCAAGAAGTAGAATAAGAACAAAAAAGAATAACATATCTTAGCAAAAGAAAAGGTTAGTATAGAGACAATCCGTATCTTTCTTCACACCTACAAACTGTCGGAGTAGTAACTACACTATAAGAAAGATAATTGTTGCGTAGATACATTGTGTGATCCTTACAGTTATATACAAGCCTGAGCTACGTCAGGATGAGGCACCAGTTAGGACATTACTGAGGAGCTAACCCATCACCCCCTAATAGACCATTTATACACTAATAAGCAAAAGATAACAGAATAAAAATTTTTGCAATTCTCAAACTCTATGATCATATAAGTAGAGTGTATATTACGCAACAACACGAGCAATATATACATAATGAAAATAAAATTTGCTCACTCCTCTGATTAAAAGTACTATAACTAGATGAGGCGGAGATAACCCATATTGGAAGACTGAGCAGCTGGAAGGCTCTTGCTTATGTCCCGTCGGTCTCTCGCGTCTCTGTTGTAGAGATAGAAAGCTAAACCATGATCAGCTATATCTTTTTTAGAACATTAACATTATGATCAAGATTTTATAATAAAAGAAAAAATCTTTCTTTCAGGACTGCTATCAAATATACTTATTATTGCTACTTATTCTATGTGATGTATAAGAATAGCAATATACTATTTTGAGTAAGATCAAAATAAGTGTTATTCATAGATGTGAATATACTGAATTCTTATCCCTCAGCTTCATAGACCCAAATATGTCCATACATTATATATTAATGAAATAAAAATACATCCTACACTAATAATTATATAAATGACTCTAATATATACCTTAAGGTATATAAAGATATAACGTATAAATGTCGAATACGATATAAATATATGATAATATATTCACCAAGAAAATACAGTGAATAAAGTTACCCATTATTCCTCGTTTTCTTTTTCGCTCTTTATAAATCACTAAGTTTAGTTATATCCTTCTAACCGCTTTCTACTATTGCATTCTATGCCGAATAAGTCTGTAGCGCTCCGCACCTGCACTCACGCTCGCGTACTTTCCAGCTCACGTAACGACCTCCGACAATATTATGTGTCCAATATTATCGTCATCCATGATACTCTCGAGAGTCATCGTGACCGATTCGATTGGATGCCCACGGCGCGTGTTATAAGCTGTATATGTGTATATGTTAGTTGACGTAAGGATAGTATTACCTCTCACGATGCTTTAAAAGCTCGACTTCCACTTCAAACACGTCTTTCTTATAGGGGATACCGTGGTTAGCCACCTGGCTGCTTATCGATGTGTAATTGATCCTGAATTATTGTCGGATCTTTTGGCCTTGTCTTAAATCTTCTCGAGCGCTTACGGCTCACGCGGATAGTCTCCAAGCGTTGGATTTCTCTGCCTTTCATATGCACCGATGAAGTGGTCGGATGAGAAGGTTAAAATCCACTTTAATTGGATGACGTGATATTTTGATACGTTTCTCTGAAGCACGATGTCTGGACAGGTATTGGAAGACTCTTCAAGACCACTATATGGGAAATGATGAAAACCAGGGAAGCTTTAAACGCTATCGCTTGAAACGTTTCTTTATATCGTGTGTGTAAGGTTGAGAGCATATTGCGCTAACATCCATAGCTCAATTGAGAGTGCGCAGGTGAATAGGTATCTCACGCGTTACTTCGATCTAACATACTTACCCAGTGCCTGTAATCTCACCGTGTGCCATAACCATCACACAACTCTCACACGCTTGCAGTCTCTCACAGACACTACCACGACTGCACAATGACGCAGACAGATAACAAATCACATACACCTACGCTTGTGCACTGCGAATTTTAATGATCCTTATATGGGGACATCGACACACACACATCGAGCAATACACTACAATACAACCACTGTGCGCTGAGGCTACTTAATTACTATAGCACGGCACAAAGCAGCGCATGTATTAAGAAGAGAAGTACGCTTGAGTATACGTTATTACCCATTACTTAATCTCATCGCCAGGCCCAACTGAGGATACTTAAGAGAACTCGTGCACACACCAGTTGGAAAATAGCGCGCCATAACACCCGTTAGTTCAACCTGTTACTAACACACTCACAAAAACACTCACAGTCCTCGAATCCGACCTTGCACAGATCCTAGAGTGAGTGCTCTATTGCAAATTACCCACCAAACACTCGCACGCAGTAAGACAGCCCATCCACTATACTTATACTATTACTACTGTCGAGACCATCATGCGACCTCTAAGCTCTACATCATTGCGCAGTTACATGCAGCCTTACAATCTGACTACTACATCACACAACAAGCACACACCATAAACGAGAGCGAAATCGAGCACAACACCGCGCACACGTGCGCTATATATATAATATAGTATTGGTCTCTTTCAACTTATTGAATGCCTACATAGACTATATGAAATGACACTCCAATTTATGATATTTTGCCTTATAGATATATTCATAGAAAACTCTCATGATTTCTTAGAAATATAGAACAATCTAACACAAGCTAATATTATTTGAAGTCAACTAATGCGTTTTATAGCGTGTCTCCGTGCGCATTTGATGATGATAATCTCGGTTTAAAGTGACATTGTGGAAAAAATAAGCGAACTAGCGGCTCAAGTGATGTGATGTGATATATGAACGCAGAAGAAGGATAGATGTGAAAGTAAAGTATATGAGTTGACACACGAAGTACGAAGGGAGAAAAGAGGAATATAGTTAATTTAAATAAAAATATGAAAAGAAAGAGGAGAAAGAAAAGTAGTTGTTAAGTAATTAGCATAATGATGAAACAAAAAAGAGAATGTAAGAAAGAATTATATGATACAATATTTTATGAAGAATAAAGTGATAAAGATAGTCTTCAGTATATATATACTTCGCTCAATGAGCACTCGGACGTAGCCTCTCGGAAAGTCATTATTATACCAATTATTATAGAATTGATCGTAGAAGATGTTTTGTGGTTGAATGGAGAGAAGTCAAGGACTGTGTATAGTTCTGGTCGCCCAGTTACAACTGTGTGACACTAGAGTCATAATTTGAAAGTACTGCTGTTAAACAGATAATCGCATAAAAAATGAACGCTAGATAACTACTGATATACCTGACATGTGTATCACCAAACCTACAACATAGCACTTACCGACATTTTTTGAGATTTCCGCTAACCTCAGAGACCTCTAAACTCGTGACCTCGTTCCAGAAAAAACACTTAATCTAACCTAAGAGCATTGATGAGCTTATTCTGACTATGCTGCGAAGGAGGAATCTGCAAAAAAGAAAAATTACACTATTTACATCATGGTAATTTGCACAAGGATGAAAGAAGGGATAATAGAACAGTTTTTCGTTAGAAGACGTATAGGCAGACGAAGTAGGCATATATAGACTCTCATTGGAGCTATTATACCCAATCAGGTGTTTTAGTGAGTCTCGAACCTGCTTTTAATACTGACAGGGAAAAATCACCATTTCGGCCTCGACTCGCTCTCATGATTAGAACTGTAATTTAGAGATAATATGTGCTTGTCTACCTCATATTTAATGATGTGCTGGGAATATTAATATACGTTAGTGAAATGTGATTTATATAATAAATAGAAAATAATATATAATCAGAATAATACACTATAATATATATATATATATTATATATATATAT